>OZ026629.1:43674760-43956760 GCA_964020975.1 Hermodice carunculata | reverse complement strand
CTTCATGGTGAGATCTGAAAGTAGTTTTTTTTTCCTGAATTTGCTTGGAGTTATTTATTAAGGAATGTATTATGATTTCATTGTGTCAATGAACTTAGAAAAGGCCTCACGTTTAACGGAAGTGGCTAAATAAACACTTCACAGTTTTATTGTTCACTGTTGTTCTATTCCTCTGGGCCGACAAAAGGAAATTGAGCTATATATAGACGTTATTAGTGATATTTATTGTGCCGAAATGTAGGTTGCATTTGAAGCCAGAATCAAGCTGATAAGCACAGCTAGAACACTGAATATTGAAGGTAACATGCGGTTAAGTATCCAGGTCTTTTCGGCCGTGTGTGTGTGTGTGTGTGTGTGTGCATGCGGGGAGGGGGCTTATTATTAATTGGCATGCATAATGCCACTCTGACCCAGTTTATGTAGAGGAAACACGTTTGGTCACCCCCCCCCCCCTCCGTGTTTATATTATCAGTAGATATCATTCCACTTTAATATCTCCGTACAATTGCACAAATTTATCATATTTAACTGCAGAAGAAAGCTTTGTCAGATATATTTTTAAGTGGCGCTGATATACTACACAATCACTCGCATGTCAAGGTGGAATAAAACCATTTCCAAACGAAGGGGAGGGAAGGAACTCATCACTGTAGGTATGTGCCGCTTTGAAGGCCTCCTTTTGAAGCAAAGTTTCCATGCGGGTCCAGTATTTTTTCCAAAAACTTCCTAAAAAGGGTAATTACCCCTTTCATGACTCAAAATTTTGGATACTTTTTTTTGTGGAGCACTAAAGAAGGGTGGGTATTCCATAGGTCGACCGGCACGATCTTAATACACTCCAACTCCAACCAACAATTTGGAAGGGTTTGCCCTCACCACCAGCGTCTTAAAGGTAAATAGATAATGGCGGAAAAGCCATTGCAATGTTACAAGCCAGCTGGGTTGTTTATCATTCTTACGAGCATAGGGAAGACGAGATTGAAGCTGTCTCTCATATTCACTTGTGTCAGTCAAACGTTGCATGTTATATATGTCCAATTTAACACGTTCAAGCTCTAATGAAAATACCTTTGCCATTTAATTAGACCTATATATCAAAATATCCATATAGGAAGATAGCGGCAGTAAATAAGTTATTTCAAATGGCCAAATCCCGAGGTCAGGTCATGTAAGGCCTTATATAAACGGAAAGATGCACCTCTGGTCAAATAAATGTCCGGGGACCGGAAATTACCACGCCTTTGACGATCGGGTCTATTGACAATGACAACCGCAGAGTACATCCCTTGCACAAAGGATATGGAAATTGCCTGTACAGATTAAGTACAGTCCAGAGCCACTCGAGTGTACACAAGTTAGTCTTTACTCTTGGTTCATGGCATTTTAGACCCTTATTTCCATAACAACTACAATTTGTAGTTTTTTCACCGGATTATGTAACTCTTAGAACTTTGTATGAATTAGGTGGATCGATAGAAGAGAAGGTGCAAAGCATTGAGTGGGGGAGGCACAGAAGATGTATTATGAACACCCACGGGCATATCATTGCACAAAATGAGACGTTTATATCAGATACTGACTTGATTACGTCTTTCGCTCTTCATAGAAAATAACACACACAGTTATCAAAATTTCAGATCCACAAAACTTCCTGTTAAAATATTCTTACAAGTGACTCCTGCTAAAATCAACACCATAAACAACTTTGCCAATTATGCATGTTGAGAATGCAAGTTTTTCTTTCACCGGAGTAGGGGGAAGTCACAAAATAATACTAACTCAGTGTGTCATGCGGATGTAACGCTCAGTTTGCATCAGAATGTTCTTTTTCTTGTAAAGCTTTTATAATCATGTGGGATAAAATTTTGTTGCAAGTTTATTTCTTCTAGAAATGTGTTGATCCCGCAATCAAAATACGATAAGTTGGTTTTTCATTAATCGCTTTTTTATTCGTCATTACATGTGCAATGTCTCACTGTTTTTACTGTGGCTGTGAAAGCAACAGAGCTACATGTTTCAATACGTTGGCGTGTCTCGTGTATGTCTGGTCCTTCTGATCGATGTTACGATAACATTAGAAATAACTTGCATCAAACGTTGGGATTAATAATCAAATATGCAAACTGGATCAGTTGTCCGTCTGAGGTGTAGGCATATTTGGCTTCCATTGTATCCTTTTTTGTCACGACGTTTGTTGTCAACGTTGAATGTATGGCGAACGGTCAAACCTATTCAAATTCTTTCTGTAAGAGAGACAAAACTCTGTTAATTTATCAAAGCATTTTAAGAGGGACAAGATTCTGTGTTTTGATTAAAGCTTTCTACAAGAGCGTCAAACTCTGTTTATGAATAAAAATGTTTTGAAAGCGGGTCAGTTTTTGCAATAGAAATGTTAACCAATATATAATACAATGCAGTTAACGACAAACCAAAGTTTTATTAAATTATCAAAAACAATTTTAAATTCCATCGATCATCTTGGCGTGCAAATATGTTTTTTTTCTCACAAAATAATGGCAAAACTTTGATACTTTGATGGTTCTCTTGGTCCCGTAAGCTTCAAATAACCTAAAATTATGTCATCTATACTGCTTTCTAAATAACTGGTAGATTTTCTAAAAGTGTAGTTTTCACTCATTTGTCCGAATATTTTACGAGATTCAGGCCCAAAAACGTCTATTCATATGAAATGCGAATCAATATTGAAACGCATACGTACAAGAACGAAATAAATAACCTGCTATATCCGTTTAAAGGACCAAGGGGGATCTACAAGACTGCATAAGATATAGTTTATACAGCAAAATCTTACATTGAGAGCGACCTCATTGCCATAATAGATTAAGAGTAGTGTCATGTACAAATCCAATATGAGGATTGTCATGTAAAGATGATACATGTAGTATCTGAATTAAATGGTGCAAATCTACGTGGAAGCTCGAAAGGTAAAATCTGAGACATAAAAAATGTTACTTTGGAGGACTGCCATATCTGTTTCTTATCTGAAAAAGTTTGTATCACGATGTTCATAACTGAATTCTATGTCTGTCAAAGATGTATTGTTTTACATACCCATTACCATCACGCATGTGATTGACATACAAAAACACATTCTCTGTAGATTTCACTGTAAGAGGTTATATGAAAAAATTGTATGCAATAGAGATATATTGTCGAATATATGTATTGGAAATCTGTTGCTCCAACTTAGTGTCAATTAGTCCTGGCCATTCGTCAGAGAAATTTGAGCATACTAAACTATTATTCTACCCCGCATTAATTAAAAACTCTCCCATAATTTTGTGACGTCTTTCCGGGTTTTGCCAAATGTAACGAATTACAGCTATTTTAAAGAAATACACTTCGTCATCCATTACTATGCATTGTTGGAAGAAACTGGACGAAGGAAGTATGGCTTGGTCCATGAAAGAATATGGAGATGAGTGCGTCACACAGTTTGTTTCACATCGGGTATGGAAGGAACATTCATCATCTTCGAAGAAATTCATTCTGTCATGCACTTTCTAAAAAGAGATCACAACCAAGATAAGCAAAGGTTTTATTTAAAGACATATCTCGTAAATAGTTGTGGCGACAGCCTTTATTTTTACAAAGTGTTAGCTCTCGGGATCGTTGGTCAAATGTATTAACATAATGGCAAATGCGAAAATAAAAGTAAATTGAAAGAATAAAATCATCAGTAATCTATCATATGTTATATGCATAATTATGTGCATAGCTGTCTTAAGATCATGCTCTATCTTGTAACACTTCTCATTCATATGTTGTTTTTGTTCAAATTATCTTGCATTTCAAATATTGAACGAAACACACCGAATATCACAAAAGTATGAAAAATGGGCAATCAAACTCATTTGTTAAATATTAGTTTTATGGTACTGAAAGATCAAATATTTGTCTTCTGAAATGTGTCTATAGGTTCACATATATCAATGAACATGCATAAAGCAAAAAAATGAAACATGTTGTGTACGTGCGAACATTCAAGTGCAAGGAGACATAATGTTCTGCTACCATTTACCTCCTTCAGTCGTTTTCAAAAGAAATAACCGACTGTCAATGCACAAAGAAACGGATTGTCACTGTGATTAATATTAAGTGAAAGTTTTCAAGAAATATTCCCGAATATGTATGAATTACCATGAGGGAATAATGAATGAATTCAAGATGTAGTTTTCTTTACTTCAGATTAAGTATGCTTATCATAATATGCAAATGAGATGAATATTTTAGCATTTGACAGGATGCATTGAAGAAACAGGTCATTTTCTTCCAATATGGATACAATGAGATCATAGGGCAAAGGGACAACATTGTGACGACACTTTTACAAATCAATGCAAAGAATAGACCCATATGTTTTGCATAGATCGCGAAGCAGGCCAAGCCTACGTTAATCACACTCCATACCACTGATATTGGCGTATTCATTTCCACGCACAGAATATTCCCACCTAATTGTGAGGTGGATGCACCTATGGGACAGTGTATTAAAGTTGGAATGGCATCTCTGTCCATAATAGTGTTGAAGATATTCAAGACAGAAATTTTGTTAATACTTTTGAAATTATTCAAGATTAAAATTCTGTGTATTTTCCTAATATGCATAGATTTAAATGTTACAACTTTGGTTCCTGGTTCATTGGATGCGCCTATAGCACAAACCTATGTATTGAAGTTGGAATGGCATCTCTATCTATAAAAATTTTGAAGATATTCAAGATTGAAATTTTGCGTATTCACCTAATTTGCATAAATTCAAATCCTACGCACAGTTTTGGTTCATGGTTCATTGGATGCGCCTATAGCAGAAACCTATATGCGGAAGTTAAAATCGCATCTTTATCTATAATATTTTTGAAGATATTCAAGATTGAAATTTTAGGTAACCATCTAATTTGCATAACTACAAATCCTACAAGTTTGGTTCATGGTTTATTGGATGCACCTCTATCACAAACCTGTATACTGAATTTAAAATGGCATCTCTATCTGGTATAGTTTTGAAGATATTCAAGATTTAAATTTTCAAAGTGCCTTAATTGGCATAATTTAAGATTTTACAACTTTTGTTTACTGTCCATTAGATTAGCAGATATCACAAACCTGATTATTATTATTATTATTATTATTATTATTATTATTATTATTATTATTATTACTATTATTATTATTATTATTATTATTATTATTATTATTATTATTATTATTATTATTATTATTAATTGTTATAGAGACTGAGAGAGGATTCAATCCAAATTCAGTTTTATTTAGCTCTGCTGACTTGTCAGTCAGCTCAGCTTATGTGGTTGTTAGGCATCCGCCGTACGTCAGGGTCACAATGTCACTTAGATGTGTTTAACGCTACAGATGATAAC
Organism: Hermodice carunculata; assembly: GCA_964020975.1. Classification (NCBI taxonomy): domain Eukaryota; kingdom Metazoa; phylum Annelida; class Polychaeta; order Eunicida; family Amphinomidae; genus Hermodice; species Hermodice carunculata. The sequence continues at coordinate 43,951,361 of OZ026629.1, read as the reverse complement.
TTGAGAACTATTTCAGCCTGGACTTTGATGTACACGGTTATGATTCTCTTTAAGGGCCACATTCAGACAGTACATGAGTGACCTTGACCTCATTGGTGACCTTGATAATATCCCAAGTCCACAGAGCCGCAAGTGTGATGAATCTCTAAGGCAGTTGAGTATGGGCTGTTCACACAGCCCTCTTGTTTGGCTTGTGCTATAGGCGCATCCTATCAAATGAAATTAAAAGATATCAAATTTGAATTCATGCTAATTAGGTATAGTTCCAAACTTAAAATGTTCAATATCTTCAAATGCATTGTAGATAGAGGTGTCAATAGCAACATCAATTGATTGGTTTGTTGTATAGGTTTGCTGATGGAATCAAACTGAAAGTTGTCAAAATTGAAATTGTGCTAATTAGGCACACTTGGAAGATTTCATTATTCGCCAGTTTAAACCCATTTCTTCAAAATATAAAACAAACAAATACAATCTGTAAAAGTTATGGGTAGGTTTTGGTTGAAAGTGCATCCACAAGAGTGTAACTTCAGCATCTGGCAGCACTCCAGAAAATTTACACATTGCACAATTGTAAGGAAACTTTGCCTTGTTCGTGACCGTAAATTAACCGCCATTTTTTCGCGGTAAGAGCTCTCTGACTCCATCCATTTGGTATGCACTATCCTGTAGATGTCACACGACTTGAAAATATGTAAGCGCGAACTGTTGTTTTAAGCGTGCTTCATGGAGGCCCCTAAAACATTTTTTATTATTACTATTAGTATTATTTCATAAGCTTCTCGTTCCGGGAATTGAGCCAGGCTCGCAGAGGTGAAAGAACTAGTATGTGCTTTCGGCCGCTGTCTGCCAGCAACCCCAAACAGCCCCTGCATATCTTCAGCGGCAGTCAGCAGCACTGCTGCTGTGCACCGCCTAACGTCCCTGTGTGCCGCCGATCGCCTCCTTCCACCGCCAAATGCCGCCGTCTGACGCCGAAAATGTGACATCTACCGCAGAATGCATACACCAATGAAGGCGACAATGTTGTGCTCAGCCACCTATGCACCAAACATCAATGCTTAAGTCACACGCAGAACAGTTTGGCACTAAATTGCTGAAAGAAATGGTAAATTTCATGTGGCTACAAGTACATATTTTATGTTTCAAGGTGTCATATGGTAAGAAATAAATCGAAATAATCTTCGGAAAAGAAGATATCCACGTATCTTTGAGATACACATTTCCGCACATCTGTGGATAATTGTTTTTAACGTTCGTATGTTACCTGGTACTAAATATAATAATTATCTTATGACTACCATTATGTTGCTCAACGAAAAGCCAGTGATGCATTACCGCTGAAAGAATATCAAGTGTAATTTAGAATTGCTCTTCCTAATATATAGGCCTCGGATATTTGGTATTGATGTTGCATTAATCACCTAAAGCCAAATCTTGGGAGTGGTTGTAGTCGCCATATATGATGGCGAAAATTCAACTTGAAAGGTGGGGGCGCTGGACTAATAGTGTTAAACTTTTCCTGAGTCAGATTTCTTGTACCAACGTCATATGGCAAGCCGTTTTAACATTTAATCAGATTTATGGACATCCAAAAATGAATTTTGGACAGTAATAATTCAAATCTTGAAATCAATAATTATCTATGGATATCCAAAAATAATTTTTCATTCATTGATATTAAAATTAAAAGGTATTTGGATATCAAAAAACATTTCTTAATATCCAAAAATGAGTAGCAAGCAAAAGGAATTCTTAATATCAATAAAACATGTTTGGATATCCAAAATGATTTTTGGATACCCACAAATGATTTTCGGATAACCAAAATTCTTTTGTCTCCAATCTTAATTATCAATATCCAAAAATGATTTATTGATATCCAAAATTCAGGGCTGAATGTTGGCAGTTGAAATAAGTTATGCTCCCTTTACGATTGTGACAGCTGATTGCTGTGTGTCCAATTAGACTTTTCAAAACCAATGTTTTATTTCTCAATTCGCAAAAATAAAAGAAAAATAAATGAATAAATAAAAATCGTGTGTATGTGTCCAAGTATTGACAGTTTAGCAATTTATTGGTACATTGTCCTTCATTGAAAGCGTGTGAACCGCAACTGTAACTTCCGATTTCGGTTCGGCCGACGTCTACCACTGCAGCCAGCATGGGCCAATACTAGCATCTGAGACCAGTTGACTGATTGAGTCTTTGGGAGATGAACGACCTACTACAACCGTTAGCCTCGAAGGCTGTGGATGTCATGAGAGCCATGTTTCATGGACACTATCTCCGCAAAAAATATGCAAAAGGGACCATTCACTATCACAAACGTTCATTTCCTTCTTTTTGGATATCCAAAAATCATTTTTGGATACTTCTTTACTTTCGACCTTTTGTTGATGAGTAATGGAGTAAGTGATCAACTGTTCCTTAACTCTTTCACTGCTGCATTTCTACCCAAGTTCACCTCTGACCGCTTAATGTCTGAACATATTGTTCAACTATTTTGACTAATTTGTCACTACTTTTTGTATCCAAAAAGTTCTCATTTTATTTTTTTTCAACCTGTCAGCACTAGCAATAAACATCATGGTTTTCATTTTGCAAGGTCAGTTTCAAGGTTATAAGGTCACTTTGAAGGTCAAAAATCATAACATTTTGCAGCTATCTTCAATTAAAGACCTAAAACTTACAAAGCAAGAGATGTATCAGATGCTGCCTTTTATTCTATCTGAAAATTGATTGATTTTTCTTCCTTTGAACACTCACATATATTAAGAGTAAATACAATAAATAAGGGTAAATAATATTATGTAAACATTGTTTTTCGCTGGTGTTACATGACATGTTATGCCAATCTTGTCAGTAATAGAGGCAAGCTGCAGGTTACAAACCCTTTTCTCTTATACAAACCAAAAAATTCAAGTGTAAATGTTAAAAAAAAATCAATTTCAACTAAAAAAATACTTACGTAGATCTCATTGTTTTATTGAGGTCAGTTCCAGGTCAGAAAGTAATTTTAAAGGTCAAATATCACATATTTGAGCAGCCATCTCGGACTTCGACTGCAGTCGCATCTCATGGACAATTCGACTACAGCCGCTTTCCGCTGTGAAAGAGTTAATGATGTATTCTATTTTTTATTAGTAAAGATCGTATTTTGAAATATTTAGACCTTGAGCATGACAATTGCAACCTTTGTTATCGTTTACAGTTTAAAGATTGGAATTTTATGCCGAGAAGCAGTTTTGAAAAATAATGATTCTTATTCGGTAAGGCTGCTATTACGCTACCTTGAATGAGTGCAAAACATCAAACTTCAAGCATTTTAGAGACAAAACATACCACCGTTTTAACCTGTTTACAGTCTTGGCAGTGAGGCCATAAGACCAGGTTGAGTCGCATTACAAATGCAATGTAACTAAAATCTTGTCGTGACTATAAAGTAATGATTGTTTGTCAACGTTGTAGGCCAGTGACTATTTGGAAGCTTTATTGTGTATACAAAACTAATTTGTCTCATATGAAGGATATTATGTGGGCGGTTGGTATTCATAGACAGCACAGTGTGTTGTGTGGGCTATACATGTATATATATATATATATATATATATATATATATATATATATATATATATATATATATATATATATATATATGTGTGTGTGTGTGTGTGTGTGTGTATGTATGTATCCTGCCCCGTTGTAGCAGAAATTGGACCTGCACGGTCAGATTAGTCATGCACTATTATTTAGGCACTGATCATGATGCACTTTTATAAAATACGCAGAATGATACGCTGACGAGTATTTTCGGTTTATTCATTTTGGTTAATATGTTAAGATTGTTTGACAGTGATGAAATAATAATTTCATGAAACACCCAGAAATTAACTTTATAATGACATATGAAAAGGTCCAACAAGAAGAAATGGAAAAAAAATCCGGGAAGTTTTCTTCAACGTTTGAAAACTGTCAGGCCAATTTTTTGTGTCATCTGTAGACCTTGCGCTGATCACCTGTGTACTGGTTTTGTTTATGATAGCAGATGTGCTTACACAAATTCATGTACTTGTACCTGTACATGCATTGTATTATATGAATGTGCAAGTTTGCATTTTAGTAGTTATATGAATGTTATTTCTCAAAAACATGTGCATGGGCTTATAACGGCAGACAATTATCAAAGAAAGATCTTTAAACCTCAAACAGATTGCCTTGAAAATTTTAAAAAGTGTTCTGCAATTAAGTCGTCCTTGTTTTAAACTATTTAAAGAAAAGTGTTCTGCAATGTATGACAGAAACTTTGAATCTACCTGTTTAGAGTGAACATGCACGTACAACTGGAGTACAGACGACATAAAATAAAACAAAGTAGGTGTGTAGTTTCATTTCTGCGCCCCAGATTCCGTCTCTTGGTTATGAACAGTGGGTAGAGTTACAGGCGAAGTTTCTTTGTAGCTTAAACTTGAGGTTCTATATGCCCTGAAGCAATCTAATGGATCGTGTACCCATTGGAGGTCATATCCATAACTATTACATCACAAACAATTATTTTTTTTCCCAAAACCCCTCAGCAGAATTGTTCAAAACTTGTTGTCAGTTAGTCTTTAACAAAAATATGCTTATGATTTGCAAACATGATTGAGATATTTTGATACTTTTTAATTTGTGTGATGTTTAAGTTAGACAAAATTGATTTTTGTTTTGATTTGCATTCATAAACGGGTCTATATGTTCGCTTTTGCGTCCGTCGTCCGTTCTGAGACATCGAGTATGAACAGTCTTGGGCAAAACGGCTGTCAGATATAGAGGCCGCTCCGCTTATTGTACAAATCGTGAGAATAAGAAGTTAAAACCGCTCTTCACTTGGACTGATCACTTTATGGTAGATGTGGGCTTCAATGGGGGATTCGTGGCTTAGATATCGTTTAATTGTGCATTTGTGTGCCGTCCGCAATATTTTATGTGGCATGAGTATGACGAGACAGCTGATTTGGTTTCAGCAAATGGGCTACAAGAACATCGTCGAATGGCTCGCTTTGTACCATCAAACAATAGCTGGAAACGTATCTCTGTTCTTTTGATTCAAAGCCTCTGCTTAATTATTCACCATACGTGCTGAGGGTTGTGGCAATAGACTCTGTTTTGTTCATGGCGGACACATAATGGAATGTTGAAACCCAGACAGAGTATAGTCTACTTGCCTGTGTGAACGTTGTGTAGCCCACAGTCAAGCTTGGTCATGAAATGTTGCGTCGATAGTATGGAGCCGATTCTGTAACGGGCCAATGTATCATTGCATTTATATACCTGTGCCAACATTCAATGCAATTTGTACATTGATTTATTTATTAGACACCATTGAAGTCGCGAATGTCAGAAATCTCTAATTGTACCCGTCATATTTGAAATGGACAGCCACATTAAAAAAAAAAAAATTCATTTCCTATTTATTTTTTTTTGGGGGGGGGGTGGGGTGAAGGTGTATGAAGCAAACAACAACAGAATGGAGGGACCGATAAAGTGCATTCTACCCAAGATATAATATTTTAATATATATCGGTGCATGAAGTTTCATTTTTTTACCCCAAGTAGCGCAAGCGGTCAGAGAACCTTCATCATCTGCTTATTACTTAACCTACCGTTGTCTCTTGCTGGTCAAGAGGTGACCATAGCAGACGGGCGCAATTGAGTCAAGAGAGACTCTACTCTTAATTGTTATCCTTTAAAAAAGCCAATCGAAGTCCTCCTGTCTTGTAATTTAGTGTAAAAGCAAGTACACAAGCAGTGTGAGGATGTTTTTCTCATGTTTTGGCAGGTATTTTGCTTAATGAATTCGCATTTGGGAACTGTTTTGCTTGTGTGCTATCGCCCACTATGGACATGATAAAGAAACGGGACGCAACGTGAATGACCGCCAGCCTGAGTGCCGAAGGCTCTGACTGGCCTCCGTTGATGACTTTTGATGAGTACAAGTATGGATCCTTGTATAAACGTTCCATGACGCAATTAAGTGACGATCTTCTGTATTTTTTATGTCTATGCCAGGAGGTCAAGCGCAGGATCCCTGACTGTGGCACAGTTCATTTCTGATTTGTTTCACTTTATATCATTGTGATTGCCTGGAGATTCAGACGTTGGATATTTTCCCTGAATACGAAAAAAAAGGTATAATTTCATTTAATATAGCTAGCATGGGGAAAAGACCTTGACAGTTGTCGGTCATAGGTCAAGGGGACGGGGGTATAAATCACAAGAAAGTTTATCTAAGGGAACCTCTGCTCATTTTTAAGGTCTGGACTTTGTTGTCATCTCATGGTGGTCCGGGTCCGTTCATTCCTCCACAGATCACATTTCTTCGACTTCTCCGAAACCACTGGCCACATTCTCTTCAAACTTGGTGGGGATGAACTTTAGGTGAGTCTCTACCAAGTTTTTACAAAGGATCACGTTCCAGTGACTTTGGGATGTTAATGGATTCTTTTAAAATTTGTTTTGGGCAAAATCTTCGCCAAAACCGCCTGGACTATTGCTTCGAAATTACACAGCGACACTTCTGCCCCCCCCCCCCCACCTTAATTTGTTTAACAGGTGGTGCTGCAATAGTTTTTTTCCCCCACTGGTTTGTGCGTGTTTTCGCTATTTTCAACTTCTCCAAAACCGCATCACAGAGAGTCCTGACACTTGCTTGGTGCAAATGTAGTTTGTGGGAGGGTTAAACCAAAGTGTTCACTAAGTGGTGCTAATCTGGATCCTTGATTTTTACCGATTTTTCAGTTCAGTTACTTGTCGGATAATGGATACATTCCTCTTGATTATCATGCAAGTCAATGTAATTACAATTTTAATTCACATTTTCAACTTGTGCCAGATTCACTTCAAACTTGGACGGGAATGTACCTTAGCTACTACTTTTCTTCAAACACTCATGCTCCAGTGATTTCTAGACTTTTATGATTGAAATAAAAAAAACCCCAAAAACTTCTCCTAATCCGCCAAGCCAAGTGCTTTGAAATTGTATGGGGGCACGTCTGGGGACTTGTAGACCCTAATTTGTTTAACAGGTGCCACGGTGATGGGGGGGGGGGGGGGTCCTTTAAGAATATTGGTGTATTTTTGCTTTTTTTTATTTCTCCCAAACTATATGATGGACTCTATTCAAACTTATTGGGAATGTACCTGGATTTGATCCCCACCAATTTTTTTTTACTTCCTAGCGGTGCTATCATTTTCGATTTTTAAAAAATTATCAAAGTTAAGAAAAATTGGTAAAGCGATATGTATATGTTAACAACAATGATGATGGTCTTAAAGGTGACCTTGGTATCATTCTAAAGTTCACAGGACCACATCAGGCTGTGCATGTAAGGTCAGCTGAGCACAGGCCTGTCACAATCCTCCTGGTATATCAGTCACTTTACTCTTCGCAGATGGTACTTTTATCTATTTGAATAACAGTATGCTACATTGATATTTTTGTATTAATTCGTTTGTTTTCAAACTGGTATACTCCTAAATCAGTAGGATATGTTGAATAGACCTATTTTGTAGTTTGATTTAAATGTAATTTGATTTATCATATGTGCGGGGTTTTCTAAAATGTCATTTTTACAGTTCTGTTGTCATATATTCCACACACACAAACACACACACACACACACACACACACACACACACACACACACACACACACCAAAAAAAAAAAAAAAAGACTTGAATGCAGATCATGCCGAGCATTGTCCTTGAAATTGAAAATAATATTTACAGGTTCATTTTCAAATATACAGTTAGTTTATATGTCCGTTTGTAAATTTTGTATACATGTATAATTTGTGTGTAAAGTTGTAATGGATGCAATTTATACGGTATTCAGGATCCATCGAACTATTTAAAAGATTACTTTGATTTCTTTTAATAGGACGTTGACTAGATGAGGAGGTTATCACAGTGGTTAATTCTCTTCATGAAGCTATTTACAATTTTTCGCTTGAGCTCTCGAAACGATGGCACTCTGTTTTGTGCGAACATATTGCTTGCTGAGCAAAATTTGGGGTATCCCACAATCCAACGAAATGCATTTGCTATAACATACAACAAATTTGCTCATACTACACACCGAGAACTTTACCCACAGCTGTGCTGTATAGAGGCTTGTAGAGTAGGAACGAAAAAGCAATATTTTGATGTCCATGGAACAAAATAAAAATTTACGTTTAAGCATGTTGGCTCTGGCACACAGAGAGCGATATTGGCGACCTATGTCGTCGTCATCTAATGCAGAAGCAACAATGAAGTGACCCAAATATTTGAAACGATTCACAAATTTAAGCTTCTCCCCAGCAAGAGTTACACTTGGATTAACACACAGTTTAGCATTGCCTGAAGGATTGAACAACATACATGCTGTTTTAACAGTGTTATAGAGGATATCATGATCAGATGCAAAGGATTCACATATGGAAATAAGGGTCCTCAGCGCTCTGACAGAGGGGCTAAGCAGCACCATATCATTTGCATAACTCATGTAATTCATGGGCATACCAGCGATGTGGCACCCAACACCAATATTTGCAAGCTTTAAATTAAGATCATCTGCGCATATATTGAAGAACAGAAGGGAGATAATCCCACCCTGACGAACGCCATTTGTTTCCCTAAAGTAATCAGAGGAAGCTGCACCCCATAATACTCAGTATTATGGGGTGCGCAGTACAATTTATGGGGGTCCTTGGTAGCGCACCTAAAAACGTTGGGTCTTTAGGATCGATGGTTTGAAAAAGGAGGGTCTATGAGAGCGACAAGTGGTAAAAAATGGGGGTCTTTTCCAGGGAGCCTACCCGGAATATCAAGTAATGGGGAGTATCCCCGCGCACGGGGGGAGGGGGGGGGGTAATAGTCCAGACAGTTGTTAAATAGATTGCACTGAGAATATGCTACGCTTGTTTAAATTGAATATCGGCCTCAAGTTATTGTTAATAGATTTAAAGTTGATTTTGGTTTCACTGTCACGTTGTTTGAGGTCCAATTAATTAGCACTCCTGGCTTCTGTCACTGAACACCTTACGCAAAACAAGTAAGTCATACCAAGGAGGGTAGAGTCTCCTTGGTCATACCCTTAGCGTAAAGTATGTGCTACTTAAAAATACTAAACAGATGTCAAAGATACTAAGTTGATAGTACGCCTACAGTTGTCTTTGCAATATTTAAATGCCTTTTATGGTGGCTCATGCAAGTTTGTTCCCTCTCTTCCACACAAACAGCCATTTAACATGATCTAGGGATCCGCGGGAGGGGTTGCATGCCTGTTTAAGACTGCTCCTTGAAAAAGTTTATCGTCCTTTATGGGGGTTAATTCGATCTGTATTTGAAGACCATCTGTAGTATATGACCGCCCTCTGCTGCAGGAACGGTCTTAAATAACAGGTACCACCGTATTACTGGTCCCGTGTGACCAATCACGCTTTTAGAACTAGAAGTAGGACTACAACTACAGGTACCTTGTCCAACAATTACGGGATACACCTGCATTTAAGTGTTAATCAATACTTTACGCTTTTGTCGCATTAACATTGTATGTAATACCACACATAATAAATCAGAGACTCAAACACATCTGCACTGGTTATAAACAATAATTGTGCGACAGACTTGGGTCATGTTGAGTTTGTATTAGTGTCTATTTTAATATTTCCCCGGGCAAATTTTGTGCTCGGCGACCGGTAATTTAAGATGCTGTCTGCAGTATATTTTTTACTGCACGTATGGTTTGATGGCGTATCTTAAATGAAAATCGTGCATAATATTCACCGCTTTATTATGTTTCTCATCAACAGATTTCTGTGGTTGTTAGCCAACAAAGCGTGCCACAATATCTGTCGTTTCAATCTCATAATATTAGGACTGATTAGCATCTGTTTTAAATATTTTTGCTCGAATATTACAAAATGAACTGGAAAAGAAGATTTGCTTGACAACAAATCTGTGAGTGTCTTCAAAACTTGCAACTGGCCTTTTTAAACTTTGAAGCGTCTGATAAGACATTATCACCCGATCGCGAACAGGATTACCGGTAGACTTTTCGTCACGTAGTTCACGTACTCGTGAAGTCGTACGAGCACGATGTGACCTGTGGCATCGCAATAACGCATTCGTTAATCGGGCCTTAATTTACTTACAAACGAAAGACTTGCAATGGGTCCACCCCTATCCTTGCAGCCTGATAACCTGATCAGAGTATGGACGCAGAATTATGATTTCGAGAATAGAAGAAAAAAATACTCCCTCGGGCCTCGAGTGTAACTGTAGAAGTGGACCCCAAATATTGATAGGAAAAATGCCACTAGTACACCAATAGTAACGTAAAGCTGTTTATACCATCCATTTTGTTACCATAACATATGGTTTACAACATATCGAACTTGAAGTGATCGAAAATCATGTGGCGATGTGTTGACAAAATATAAATTTTCTTATTCATGATTTGATAACCGAAACTGGCACAAAAATGCCATGTGGTATCACAAGAAAAAAATAATTCTGTACATGCAATGGAAGCCTTTTGCACTGACGATAAATATAACTTCCAATGTACAACGATAACACTTCTCGTAATATGAGAAAAATTGGGTTAAAATGAAGAAATAGAAATGGCAAAGTATGGCACGGTAGAAATCTGTAATCGGAGTAGCCACACATATATGTAATCCAGGAGAAGGACACCTGGCTCTGTTGGAGCAGCTTTTCATTGGCTGGGAAAAGCTTGTGCTGGTAAAATGTGGCAAATTCAAGATTTGTATAGGCGAAGGTGATGTCTAAGAGGCGATGTAATGCTGTTTAGTGCAAAATCTAACAGAGGAAAATGCTTAATTGAAAACCATGGGGCAAAGTTTGTTGTAACCAACGTCCGCAGCGACGTGTATTTGTAAAAAAAAAAAAAAAAAGAGCACTCGTCTTCTGCTCGAACTGTTGTTTCAAAGACACATGGCTACGGACGTTACGGAACTTTGATTTCAGTGCATTAAAACTATACCAGCATTTTATTGTCAGGAATCAACTAAGTAGGTTGAATTTTGGCAAAAAGAAGTGGAATCCGAACCCTCTGTGCCCACTGTTCAAGCTCATTGCCCTGATCAGGGAGGTGTTATAGATGGACTGCCAACGGGAGCGCTAATCCCTTTAGAGGTCAACTGGGCGCGACGACTACAAAGCGTGTTCAGTAGCGCCGCTCAAGTTACCCCCCGCCTGCTCAGTCCGATTGTTGTTCCATCTGTGTTTCCGCGTTTGGTTGTATCGGGTTACTTACATCGGGTGTACTATTGTACCAAGTTCAAAAACGGAGAATTTTATGCGTGCGCAACCAGTCTCATTGTCTGAATCAGAACCGTGCGAGTCCATCGATGGGTTTTTCGTTGATAAAAGGGCTGGTTTTTGCATTTTTTCTGTCCAAAATGATGCAAAGTTAGACAACTTGCGTGCGTAATAACTCCTTACGCCGTAATCAGCAATAAAAAATGTAGTTTTAGATGGATCGTGTATGCCAGTAGGATCATGATGGTGGTTTCATTTCTTGTAGCTGAGTCCGGCAGAAAACTAAATTTTCACTTAAAAATGTGGAACACCGTGAAAATTTTTGCACATTTCAGTCGGTGACGCGATTATTCTCGCCTTTCATCGCGTGACCTGGCCCACGAGACTGCCAGCGGCCAGCGCGGACCGTGGAGTTGTGTTTGTTCAGCATTGAAGGTGCTCGCTCAAACACCCGATCACTTGTGCAGCGGCAACATAGATGGTACAAAGGGGGCCCCGCCGTTGGTAGTCCATCTATAGCACGTCCCTGCCCTGATACATTTGATTTGCTGACCTGTGTGACGTTTGCGAGCATTGAGGGTAACTGAAAAAAAAAAACTGTATTTATAAAAAGGAAAATAAAATACGGTCTGGAATGTATGTGGCCTGCTGATTAAAGTTTTTACTAGAGATTCAGAGATCATGTGGTTAAAATCACTTGTTGGCAAATGGATTTTTTTTATCAAAGTGTACATAAGATTGGTTGAAAACCTGCAACGTTTAAGCACATCTGAACGGTTTACAGATTACAGGCTCCCCAGCGGAATCTTTTAAAAGAGTCCGAAGGAGTCGTAAAAAGATGAGTCCGAAAAAGAGGCTTCTAGAAAAAGACATAAGCATATGATATAGGGAATGGACCGACCGTGGGTGTAAAGTATAGTAAAACGCCCGGGGGCGCTTGCTGTCAAGCGAAGAAAAGTTACAGAACAATCACGAACGTTTTGCTCAGTGCATAATCCCTGGTTTTGCCGTGGACGATGCACGTGTGATAGCTGAGGTTTCAAATTCTCCAACCAATCTGGATGACTGGACGGATGTAAGCAGTTACAGGTACTTTTGTTGCGAGTATTGTGTTATTTGACCATACATTGTGTTAAACGGCTATACAGCAGCTCCCATCAAAATCGGATCTCTTTGTGAAAGCGACTGATTGAAAGACATTGGGGACTTTTTATGTTCCACACAGAAAACTTTACGGATTTAATTCTGGTGATTTGTATGACAATTGTAAGGCTCAATGAATGGTTTCAATAATTCATCCATATGTGCAGGAGGACAGTCAAGTCATTTTTTCATGCAAAGTAGTCCATACAGCATGTTTGCGTTGTTGCAGGGTGGTCTTTACTGCAGGGTCCGGGTCAATCTCCCGGACCCCGCAATTGAAACATTCTCTTCCCCTCCCCCTGAAAATTGGTGCAAAATTCAGTTTAATTCCGTTATGTTCAAGTGTATTTTTTTATGGTAAAACATCAAATAAATGAAAAAAATATCTAAAATAATTTTGGAAGTTTAATATTAAATTTGCTATATCGGTTGACAATAATGAAGCAATCACGAATAGATATTAACGGTGACACCTACTGGCCCCCTGTGGTATGGTGATATGTCAACCAATGAAAAATTTGGCACACCAGCTGAACCTACTGCAGTGAAACCGCACATTTTTCAACGGTAAGACCACCGCTATGGGAATTCAGAAGTAGGCCTATCACAGCAACAGAAAATAGGCCTAATATTGGACAGCGATATTAAAACGTTTTGGGAGCAATAGTAGGCCTGGTAGTGACACAGAACCCCCCCCCCCCCCCCTAATTCCCAAGACATGCAGAGGTCAGTGCTATGGTTTTGAACAGCTTGGCTGGTGTTCGTCTATCCAAAAACACTGAAAAAAAAAAAAGATTCACTGTGGCGTTTACATTCTGAAAGGTACATACTGTGAAGAATGGGACCTACACACACACATAATAACAAAACAAAAACCTAAAATCATCGATTAAAAAGGTCCTATTCCTTGGTATCGGAAAAATCAAACACCCGCCTTTTCTGATACTTTTGCGAGTAAGTGGTCTAATAAAGACACCAATAGACCTGTTCATAGGACTCGGATTTATTCGGTTCACTTCGGGAAGCGCACCCTGCTTTGTTTACATTTTGTGCTCGACCACGCTGGCCGGATTACACATGGAAGTATGAGAAAGTAAAACACAGGATGTGCTTGGATTTAACGAAAAATCAAACCGTGAGCAATCTATAAATACACGTCTTACCACTGATGTGACATTTTAGGTGAAAGATTTTTGCACTGTTCAGCACAAGCCATGCTGTAATCACTGGCGTTAACCGTGGCATCCGTTGTAAACATATGACGGCATGGGCCCAACTCGGCTACTTGCTGATTGGACAATCAGGCCAACAATGGAATGCTAAATTAATTACGGTCCGGAAAAGTACGGTACAACTCGGTATGAACAGGTCTATTATTCAGTATTTCCACTAATAGCGAGCGCAAGCGAGCTCTCATGGTTACATACGTATATGATCTGTGTTCCTACCATGGTGGAGAGTGTTGATTACAAATCACGGTCTACCTCGTGGCAAACCAGTGAACGAGATTTTCACCGTGGGAGCGGCATTGCGTACAACGCAATTTTTTATGCATCCCGGGAAATTTTCACAGTTTTATTTACATCAAAGTCCCAAACTTACCAGGCATTTTGTAAATGATGTCAATAATTCATGTCTATTCTGAAAACGTAGTCGATAAAGTGTGATAAGGGATAACGATTCACCAACTCGCATTGTTGAAACCTCGCTGAAAGCTGTATCTGACAAACCCGCTTCTGGAGCTGGAAATAGGTTTCGGCGGAATAGAAAAACTTCACAGGTGTTAGGGTAACCTGACTATACATCGCAAAGTATGTAACATTTGTTGCAGATTTTGCGTCTTACCTGATTAATGTCTTCAGACAGTGCACTCCCCAGGTCGCTCCTGGAGGTCTCCCAGATCGCAACTCACATTATAACCCTTAGGGACCCCAAAAAACAAAATGCCATGTTGCCAGCTCAAATTTGGTGTTGGCGGATCGTCGACTCACATTCACTGCCTACGAACGATTTCAAAGTTGCTCACAAATACCCGAATTCACTGCATTTAATAAGTCAAAATGTAGTATACCACAAGAGCAAACAGAAAACTATGCGCCATATTTGTGTTTTCTTAACAAAATTGCTTTGTTACGATAGATTTCCGAGAAACCTGGGACGTTTCCCTGTATGGAGGAACGACCGCCCGGCCAGGCTAGTGTTTCCTGGCGAATGTCGTCGCACAGACCGCAAAAAAATACACGCAAAAAACAGTGTTGTTGATTTATGGGGGAGTGGCGGAGCCCGTCTTTTTGCTCAGACTCGTTGGTTATTTATACTAAAAATTGGTGTATCTTATGAAAGGCCGATAGATTTCCGAGAAACCTGGGACGTTTCTGGGACGAGGCTGCATGCCTGGGTTCATTGGCCTAACTAAGCAAATCAATACTTAAAGCTAAACTTGTTAAGTTTCGATTAGGCCTACGGACTGCATTCATAATAAATATTCCAAACTGACGCTTACAGTAATTAATTTTGGTGACACTTTACACTTTTCGTGAAAAAAGCAGCGTGTGTTTATACCTTCCATAGTAGGCTTATACGCCTACCTCATTAAGATATTGGCATTATTGCGGTCCCGCCAATGGCAACGCCAAATATGCGATTGCGGAAACCCGAGGCGAGGGGCTTTCCATCGGGATTAACGCATTTCACCAGATGAAATAGATGCATTTCAAGGAGTTATGAAATTATATGTAAAAAAATCTCGATTTTGCTTAGGTTTCACAGTTCATGGAGAAAAGATAAACTTTCATTTCAGAAGTATTGAATATTAACGAATACGCATCACTAAAATCTCCTTGGGCATCCCTATATGGTGCGGTCATCTCAGCATCGGTCACAGCTTACCTATAGCAGACGATTAAAAATAGTACAGTCAATTCTGAGCGTGAAAGTGCCTTCCTTCCCAGCGTTACTACTAGTAATTTTTCCCTACTTTTGGCGAACTAAAAATAACCAAATAGTACTCCCCAATTGATTTTTCCATCACTGTGTTGAATTACAATTAAGAAGCTATTACAGCTGTATACATGAATTAGGAATCAATAATTTTGTGCCATTCACTTATTTTATGATTAACACTGAAAACCAAATATCGCTAATGCCTCACTTACTTTTATCACCCATATCCCAGAACTAAAATAGCCATATTTATGATTTTATCATTGATATTCTTTTTTATTTTCTACAACAAAATTAAATTTGCAAAGGACATTTTCTTGTAATTTGTAGTTCTTCAAATAATTAAAGAACATAATCTAGTCCAAGACTGATTAACAAATAAAATCTGACAACTTTCACAATATTTCATTTTACTTCTATTTTCCATAAATTGATTTTTGTACAGCTTCAACATTTTTAACATGGATTTTGTATATGTTTTATTACCAAAAACTACAGACATGTGGCTATTTCTTGTCACACAGTTTGGCCCCTGTACTGGTCACTGTTGGTAAGAAAAATATGACCAGAGGCATATATTTTCACCATCAATGTTGAAAAAGATAGTTATTTTCCGTGTTGCAGGTGATGGAAATTGACACTTTAGGGTAGTTCGTACTTTCTTGTCCCAAATGGAAGAAATACATTCAGTACTTTGTTTCAAAGCCGGTCATATCATGAGGAGTCACAGAGATACCTTCTGGACAATTTCGATTATCACTTACAACACAAGTGACAAAATTACCAGTCGGGGATCAGATGTAGAAATATAAGCCTTGCCAACATTATTTCAGTGTCCAGTGTATGTGTTTTGTCAAAATGATGGAACTTTTCAAGGGACAAAATTCCGTCAACCTCATAAAATTTCCACTACCCCACTAGTACCATATATTTCCAGTACAAACACTGAAATACATTGATTATCATGCTGTGTTACATACACCTGGGAAGTGTGTATGTGCCACTTTGCCACATGAACTCTTGGGTGAGCCAGAGTCAACTGAAAATGATGAAACAGCAGTCAGTGATGATGATGATGATGATGATGTGGGTGATGATCCTGAAAAAAAATTATGATAAGGGTCATGGTGATGACGGTGACAATGATGGTCGTGGTGACGATGGCGACAAAAAACGTGAGAAAGACCATGGCGATGACATTGATAATGGTCATGGTCATGATGATGATGATGATGATGATGATGATGATGATGATGATGATGATGATGATGATGATCACAGTGATAGTGACAAAAAAGTGAAGGTCATGGCGATGACAGTGATGATGATGATGATGATGATGATGATGATGATGATGATGATGATGATGATGATGATGGTGATGACGACGACGACGACGACAATAATGATGGTCACAGTGATAATGGTAACAATATAAATTATGATTATGGTGATAATAACAGTGACCAAAAACGAAAAATCCTACATCTCCATGAGATCACTCTCTATTAATAATGCACACACACACACAGCACCTCAATCTACAAATCACTGGCAGCCAACTGCAAGAGGCCAGAACACTCAACATGATAATGATATCGCTGTATAACCATAGCATTATGCCACTTCTTTACATTTATTACCCCACATTTATTACCCATTATTTTCAACATTCATAGTAAAATGGAAACTGCCACAGTTACGTGTTAAGCCAACATTAATGTATGCATGTATGTATGTATGTATGTATGTATGTATGTATGTATGTATGTGCACATAAATTGTATTTGTGTCTTTTTGTCCAGGACCACTTTCTAGTAGTCATTACCATATTCCACAGTTCGAACTCTTTACTCTCCATAAGCTAACCTGTCACTGTCTAAGCTATATACATATGGAAGTACTATTGTCCATATTGCGCACGTTCTTCTGTAGAATTTTGATATAGGCTGTATTAGTCCAAATAAATTAAAGGGTCTTCAGTGGGTAACTGCTCAGAACATGTTTCGGAGCCGATAGGCGTATATGTCTCTATGAGTAGCGGCTCCGTATATGTCTCTATGAGTAGCGGCTCCTTGTCTAAGCCAAATATTCAGCAAAGACGACCCACATAATGATGAATAAATATGAACGTGGCAAATGAAGAATTAGCTAAATAAGTGAAGTTTTGCTTATAAATGCAAAGCTTCATGGTGAAAGAATATCTGTCAAACCAAACATAATTCTAAATTTGTATAGCACAAGTTCAGATAAGAACAATTTGACTTATCCCTGAACCAGTATGTATCCTTTCTGGTTGGATAGCTTATCTTAGTTAAACCACCTGCCAGTGTAAAAGTGAAGTAGCAACCAACTTGGGCATAATATTCAGTTCCAGTGATTGTAAAATAAACAGTTGCAGCCAGACCACCTGTACAAACCGATGGAATTCCTAACAAGGACTGCAACAATGGACATCTTGCACCAGAAATGTAAAACAAACCCCATGATGACACCTACTCTTCAATTTGAAAGTCTCCAAACAATTAAGCTCCATTTCACTGCCAACCGTAAGTCAATGTTTCAATGTAATGGGCCAGGTTTGTGACAACTGAGTAAATACTGTCGGATTTGCGATTTTTTTATATTTAGTAAATGTGTACCTAGGCATGTCAGAAAAGAATGAAAGTCGTTAGCATTTAAGTCAAAATATATTATTCCAAACATAATTCTTCTTAGCCCGATTTTAA
This sequence comes from Hermodice carunculata, assembly GCA_964020975.1. Taxonomy (NCBI): domain Eukaryota; kingdom Metazoa; phylum Annelida; class Polychaeta; order Eunicida; family Amphinomidae; genus Hermodice; species Hermodice carunculata. The sequence continues at coordinate 43,933,236 of OZ026629.1, read as the reverse complement.
GGACAATTAGGGAAACTTTTAACTGTCGTCGGCCGCTGCTTGCGACCAATAGCCCCTGGGGGTTACCCTGACAGAAAGCATGTAAGCCTACAAAGTAAATATTAAAACAGAATGATGCCAAAAGATAAAATTAAGTAGCAAAATTGGCAAGTCTAAAATCTGTAAAATTATTAGAGCCAAACTTTCTAATAATCTTTGGATATTTATAGCACAATTTGTAGGGCAAGTCAGAAAAGAATGAAGGACATTAGTATTTAAGTCAAAAGAATGCAATCAAAATATATTTTTTCTTAACCAGATATCAAGTACAATTAGCCAAGTTTATAACTGTCGTCGAAAGTTAAACTCATCTTTTTTTGTGATAGGTTTTAATACAAAACCTGTCATTAGTGACCCGATTATTCAAGTCAAGAAACACGTCTCTAAAACCATCTGAATTGTTTCCTTTCAAAGGGGTATCTTTTGGGCAAATTCCTTTTCCAATTTCGCTGAAATTTGGTACATTTACACAAGCAATGTCATCAATATATCTTGCGTTGTATGATAATTTTGTAGCCATTTGAAAGTCCTCTTTCATCAATTTATCCACATACTTACACTCAATCCAGGTTAAATATAAATCAGCGAGTAACGGGGAGCAGATGCGACCCATTGAAATGCCTTCTATTGTTGTAAAACCAATGGTCCACACTGAACAAAAGTATTATCCAAAAGAGATTTTATAGCATCTATCAAAGTTTCAACAGTGTAAGATTTAACGTTACTGTTTGAATATTAATTGTGTGACCAATATACTTTCTTTGTATATGAATTAATATTTATGTATGGTTTACCATGATGTTCAAACATTTTGCTTATTAATTCTGAAAGAGAACTTTTGACTGCATCCAGGGTAGATTTGTGTACAGTGTAAAAAAATCAAAACATTTGGTATTTTTTGCTTTTAATTCTCTGATTTTAGATACAAACTTTGAAAATTGCTAATAATCCAAAACCAATTTATTTCACAGTTTCTAGAAATTGCATTACAGTATTTACGGAAATAATTCTTAACTGCAGTTAAACACGATGTTTTTCCCTTTGATAATTGTTTTGTTTTCAATTTTGGTGCACCAGCTTTGAATCTAGATTTAAAAGGGTTTTATGTAATTTGAGTATCCCGAACAAAAGTAGAATAGAGGAGTCCTCTTCAGAAGTTTTGATATTAAAATTTCTTTTCATCTCATCTTTACGTACATCGGTCAAATTACCAATGGACTGTTTGTGTAATTTATATGCGTCATTTCCTCTCATGTTTGAACTATTTTTTTTATACCAAGTTCATTTTTCAAAACATCCAGATAATATTTTTTTTGCAGATGATCCCAAAATTATTAGCTGCCTTATCAATGTTAGTGACTACAAACCTTTCTTGTGGTTCTTTGACTGCTTTTGAAACTTTAGGCTGTTTTGAATTTCCTGTAGTGAAATTCTTAATGTGGGATTTGTAACGATAAATTTTATTTCTAAAGACCTTTTTCAAGTTTGATGACCATCTTTCAAATTTCTGAAATTCCATTTTTTCTTTCTTGGCCCATTTAATACAGTAGGAATCAAATCCATTTTACGTATCCTAAAAAATACTGTCAATGTTCAACTTAGAACATATCCTAAATGTTGTACCTTTTTTCATCAATTCTTTTAAAACCGAATTTTGTATTGTATCCAAATTGCCTGTAAATACGTGTTTGTGGTATGTGTCAACAAAATTAGATTATTTACTGTTAGACATACAGTCACAATTTTGATTTACTGTTAGACATACAGTCACAATTTTGATTCGCTCCGATATCCTAAAGATAGATATGTAAATAAAGCCAGCAATTTCTTGCAATTCATGATAATTTGTTCAAAGTTATTGCCAAATTTATAGGAAATAATGGGGGGGGGGGGCAGGGGTTCATTTATTTTGCATTCTTTGGGAATCATGTTGCGAACAAATTCCAATTTAAACAGGGGCTTAATCGAAAGTGAATCAATAATTTTGTGTTTGAAAGTAATGCTGCAAAACATTTGATCCAATGTTTCCTTGTTAGAATCTGGTTTCCAAATAGTTGTTGTAAGCATACACAATTTCACCAAAAAAAATGTGGGAATGTGTCTTCACAATATGTAAGACCCAGATTCATTGATTCTTGTTACATCTCAAAATGATAGTGCTTTTAGAGCTATATGTTAATAATACACACACACACAGACACACACACACACAGATATATATATATATATATATATAGAAGAGAGACAAAAAGAAAATCTTTTTCAGCCTCGGGGACTGCTGGTGCCACAAGTGAATGAACCAAATGCTAATGTTTCTTTGACTAGGCTAAACAAATTTTTAAAGGGGTAATTTATTTTTTTATGAATTATTTAAGAATCTTGTCGGATTGTGCAGTAATTTCAGTTTTACTTCCCCTTTTGGCTACAATGTTTTCAGGGTCAGGTCCGTCCTCGTGTTATGTTGGTATTGTTACAGTTTATAATTATAGCGAGCGTTAGCACACATTTATAATTATATAAAACTGTAACAATACCAACACAGGGACGGACTAAAGCCTTTGTAGCCAAATGGGGAAGTAAAACTTTTTGCTGCAGCATACGACAAGATTCTTACACAATCCATGATAAAATGAATTAGCCCTTAATGCTATGACCATTCAGCATTACTATTATCATATTGAGTATTCTGTCGTTTTGCAGCTGGCTGGCACTGATTTGTTGATTCATGTGTGTGTGTGTGTGTGTGTGTGTGTGTGTTGCTTCTACAGAGAATGATGTGATGGGGATGTAAGTTTTTTGTTTTTGTCACTATTATCATCACCATAATCAAATTTATATTTATTCCATCATCACTGTGACCGTCATTCTTATCATCATCTTAGCTGTAAGAGCTTCTTAATTGTAATTCAACACTGTGTTGGAAAAAGCAATTGTGGAGTGCTATTTGGGTAATTTCAGTTCGGCAAAAGCAGTAAAAAATGAACTACAGAATGTTAGGTTTTCAGCAGCCCCCACCCCTGCCTCTTCAACAATTGAGACAAGTTTGTCCTACTTGAATGTGAATTCGCCGGAAAACACCAGCCTGGCCAGGTGGTCGTTCTCCAGGCAGGCACACGTCCTAGGTTCCTCTGAAATCTATCATGACAAAGTAATTTTATTGAGAAAACACAAATATAGTACAGAGTTTATTGTTTGTTCTTGGCTTCTTTAATGCAGTAAATTCAGTATTTGTGAGCTACTTTGAAATCATGCGCAGCGGTGAATCTAGGTCCACGATCTGTCATGTTGTTGGTTATGTTATGTTAATTGTTGCTATTGGAGGTGTGACCTTTGCTGTTGTGCGACAACGATTGGCTGGTCGTGTGCATCTTTATTATATTTAGCGCCACCTGACAGCCAGACAAAATGTAGCAACCGCCTTGCGTTCGGAAGTCCGAAGTTCAGTCCACGACACCCGTAACCAGTTCTCAATGTTTGGGATTTTGTCAAAATGAAAACATAAATAGATAAAGATTCGTATCAAATAAAATTATTCATTTAAAGAATGCAGGCACGTACTGAATTTGTATAGTACAGGTTCAGATAAGAAAATTTGACTTACCCCTGTACCAATATGTACCCTTTCTAGCTGGATAGCTTATCCTAGTTAAACCACCCGCCAGTGTATAACCGAAAGTACAAACCAACTGGGGCATTATATTCAGTCCCAGTGATTGTAAAATAAACAGTTGCATCTAGACCACCTGTACAAACCAAGGGAAATCCTAACAAGGACTGTAACAATGGACATCCTGCACCAGAAATGCAAAACAAACTCCATGATGACACCTACTCCTCACTTTAAAAGTCTACAAACAATTAAGCTCTACTTCATTGCCAACCCTGTGTCAATGTCTCAACGTAATGTGTCAGGTTTATGACATTTGAGAAAAATACTCTCAATTTTGAGTAATTTTTTAATATTTGGTAAATGTGCATTTAGGCATGTCAGAAAGGAATGAAAGTCATTAGCATTCATGCCAAAAAACATGTTATCAAAACAATTACAATTAGGCAAACTTGTAACTGTCGTAGGCCGCTGCGTGCTACCGATAGCCCCAATGGGTTTAACCTGACAGAAAACATGGAAGCCTAAAATGTCTGAAAATGAATATTAAAACAGAATGATGCCAAAAGATAAAGTTAAGTAGCAAGCAGACAAATAAAAAAACTGCAAATCATTGTAGCCAAACTTTCTAATAATCTTTGGATATAAACAGCAAAATTTATAGGGCAAGTCAGAAAAAAAATGAAAGTCATTTGTATCTAAGTCAAGAGAATGCAATGCAAATATAATATTCCTTAACCAGATATCAAGTACGATCAGGCAAGCTTGTAACTCTTGTAGGCCGCTACTTGCTACCGATAGCCCCTAGGGGTTTAACCTAAAATGTCTGAAAGGTGAACATTAGAACAGAATGATGCCAAAAGATAAAATTAAGTACCAAAACAGGCAAGTCTAAAATCTCTAAGATTATTGAAGCCAAACTTTCTTACCATATCCGTATATTTACAGCACAATTTGTAGAAATATTTGATCGAAAGTTCATCTTCCTCTTGACTCAAGTTTATTGTAAATAAATTTGGTTCTAGATGTAAAGTACTGAAATTTAGAACAAATAGGCCAAATCTCAAAATCTGTGACAAAAACGTATTATATCCAATAGTTTCCGAAATATTACTGTCCGGGAAAGGATAATTAACCACGTCGAAGTTAAAAATATACATACATATATAATGAAAAAAAAGCTCATTTGAGCGAAGAAATTGATCAATATGAGTGACTTAAAGTACACTGGGGTGTTATCTTGCGATACCTGCCCGCATGAACACGGTCCCTTTCCTTCCTTTTCTATTTTAAATGTGATTCAAGGCAGTTAAAATAATATAGCAGCAGAACTGGATGTGGCGGTCGGAGGCATACAGGGACGCAGAGCTGCATGTTGCTGACTGACGCTCTCTGCAACCGATTGCAGCAGCATGCCACTGAGCTACAGAATTCTCAATTTTAATGCCCGCGATGGGCATCGGCGGTGTCACCAGCTACGTCCTTCCGACCACCTACCGCTGTCTGTTGTTGAAATGCCCAAAATACGCCGGCCAAATGGTTTACTGGTGTTACGGGCATACTGAACTGGTCACACAACTCCACTTTGAAATATTATTGTTTTGAATATTTGGTAAACAAAAGCAATAGTACCTTGATAGTTTTACGACTGAAGTGTGAAAGAGGGTAGAGTAAATGACATAACAGTATGTCCATTCACACGCATGGATTAATCGTAGTAGTATCTCGATAGCACTGGGCACTGTCTGTTGCATGCATTTTTTCATTTCAGTTTTTAATGTATTCACTTTGATATTTTTCGACAGATCAATCATATTAGTTCCAACATAATTAACTCCTTCCCAAAAGAGTGTGATAAATCTGAGCCGGAAACGGGATCGAATATTGTGATTTTACAAGAAACCAGACAGGATTAATCCGCATGAAGAAACGTCAACACAAAGTAAATAATCTTGGTAATTTTCCAGACATGCTTGCTGAGAGTCCAGTTGCATATGGTGAGGTTTCTGGAAGAAACTAAAGCACCATACACCACGAAGTTATCACATCAGTCTTGATACATTTGCAGAGTATTTTGCTGCTCAAAACAAACCACCTGCTCCAGAGTACTTTGCTTTTGATTTTATTTGCGAAATAATTGACTTTGTAGATAAGTACAAACATGCTGATGTTGCTGTGTCTGATTGTGACATCTTTGGCGATATATTGAACAGTGTAATAGAAACAGGAGCAACAGTGCCACATCATCCGTGTTCTTCTGATCCGGAAAAAAACACAATCCAATCTCTCCACGCTCAACAGCCAATCAAGTCACTGACAATGTCTAAAGCTATACCTTAATTGATCACTATTATTACGTTCCGTTCCAAATTTAAAAAGTTCAAGGCTGCGACAACCAAATTAATTTCTCAATGGGCCAACAACGGGAAACCAACAGGCATGTTGCGTAGCTTTCAATCCATGGACTCACTATTTGTGATGGGGCCGCTTGCCTTCACCGTGTATTTGGTCAAAACAACTGATTTGAATGCATAAAAGTAAAATAAAATAAATAAATAAATAAATATATAAATAAATAAATAATCAAATAAAATGACTAAACAAATACATAAATGAATGAATGAATAATTGAATGTACAAATAAATAAATAAATAAATAAATAAATAAATAAATAAATGAATAAATAAATAAATAAATTAATAAATAATGATAGAAGAAATAAGCGTCCACTTACATACATGTATGCTTTGCATATTGTTACATGCCTGACAACCATGTTTAACTTCATCCTTGACAGAGGAGAGTACCCCAGCCTATGCTGTTCATAAAAAGGGTTATACAAAAATGACCGAACCACAATCGTAAAATAACTGTCATGGTTTCTGTAGGTTAACTCTCTAAGGCAGTCTTACTTAACAGGTTTAAATTAAAAAGTGAGGCCCAACATAAAAAAATGACTGCCAATTTGGATGGTGAGTGGACAAATCAATAGTCTGTTCGGAGTACTTCAGGGTGGCATGGTCGGTCCAAAGCTGTTCATTGAATACCGGCGTGACCTTATCCTGCACCTGGGTGAAACAAGTATTATTAAGATGGATGGCGTGTTCCTGTACTGTCCATTGTATGCAGATGACCTAAGATTACATTCTAATACTCCCCAGGGTCTCCAACCTCAATTGATGGTCTTATTGAATTTTGTAAAATGGCGCATGATTATAAACCTGAAAAAGCAAAATCCTAGTATTTAACAAGAAGGACGATTCTAATTACTCCTACTTTATTTATGAAAAAAAAGTCACAAGTGAAAGTTACAAATATTAAGGCGCCTTGATAGATCCTCGCATATTCGACTGCTTTGAGCCTACACAACATCTGACTAAAGCAAAGGAAATCATGTTTTACGCATTACGGCTATGCAGCCAACTTGTCGGAAAACTATGCCCCGGCCTAGCCTTTGAAGTCTCTGATTCTCAGATGCGACAAATATTAGAATATGATATGAAATCTCTTGAAAAGGTAAACCGGTAAGCTTCAATTCGTTCAGTGCCAAATTTTGGATTGAGTCAACAGCTTTTCTCGGCGCACATTGGACGCGATGCGCCCAATGCGTGACGAAAAAAGCTGTTGACCTGGGGTATTTTCGCTGGAATTCTAAGCATACTGACACTTGAATGAAAGGTCTTTTACGTGGAATACGAATCTGGGATCTTGATGATATTTCCGACTAGTTTGACTTCAGTAGATTGACTTAAGTCGTGATTGGCAGGGAAAAGCCACCTAAAGTTTACGAAAAATGCCCGGTGTGTCAGACTCCGAACCTCTACTGATGTAACATATGACAGACGCATTAATTCTAGCTTTGAGGTTGTTACACTTCATGTATTGTCTGTATACTTGTTTTATCAATATCCTATAAGGATGCGCGCTAAATGCAGGCTTCTGAATATCCATCTGCTAAATCATTTAGAGTTAACATTCTTGCCTGCGTACACACATATGTATATACTTACATCACAGGTGCTAATGTTCATTGCTTCGTGTGCGAAATGTGTTTGTCTACTCTGCAATATTGCACTAGAATGTGGGTTGTTTTTTGTATACACTACAGTTGGTTACATTGCACTAGAAATGCTCATTTCTGTATGGTGCAATATTATGCAGTACATTATTCGACCACAAACTGCCAGTTGTGCACATCCCGGTATGCATGCATCCGTATTATATCTACCCATTGAATGATAGTGCGCATGTCTGAAGCGGAAAACCCTAATGTCTTCTAAGTGTCTTGCTTTAATATATTAATAATCTTCTAGTGGCCGCGCTTGTAAATCGTACAATACAAATACTAAAAATGTTATCACGCATGTGTGGACTAATTCTCTTAGTAGTACCTTAAAGTGGTTGTTCACGTGCCTGTGAGTACATTTCTGATGACATATTTTTTATTTGTATAGCTTAGTGAAAAATTCACGTGCCTGTGTGTACACTGTCATATGATACTTCTGGAATAAGTCATGTGCCTGTTCCAAATTTTGTACAACACTCAAAAGGTAGTTCGCATGCTTTCAAAAGCGTTTTTGTACCACATATAGGTCAGTCTTGACCTCTCTTTAATGTTAATCAAGGTGTTAGTTACATAGTTCTTCTTTTTCTTGTTCAACGTATTGTTTTTCGACTTCCTCTTTTGAGATACTTTATTTTGTGGATTGAATCAAATGATTTCGTTTCATGTACAATTAAACTCAAGGGAGGCGATGGAAACGAAGTGGCCCAAAATAACAATCCCTTGTGACAGGTCACACGTAATGTAAAGGGAACTATTCAAATGAAATAAAAACATTTTACCTGATCCCTGTTTTCCTTTCCTTGTTGAAAGAACCAGCTGTATTTGTATCGGAATATTACAACCCCATGTGTGTCTGCATCCAATGAATTATATCAAAAACAAGAAAGAAACCGAAAGAATCCCCACGCAAATCCTCTTGCTATTATAAGAGCCGCCTGACGAACAGGCGTTGTGGTTGTGCACTTTGCGTGAACACGCCCAATGGTTTTGTTTGCCACGCTTGGCGTCGTCGCATGTGGCGGCACAGAGTGCACTAATGCTGCGCCGTATGTTTTCAGCTGTCAAAACATGGTCGAATGCTTGTTGCCCAAGTGCGCGATGGCCAAGTTGTGAACACACGTTTCTGTGCCTTATCTAATTTTATAAATGGCAAAGGAGCTCAAACATACATTGCTGTAGACTTTACTGTATCAAAAACGTTTATAGTATACAACATTTTACCAGCTCTTATAATATCACATGTACATGAACTATAATAAATAAACTCTCGGGCTGGCAGAAGACCATCTTTATTTGCAAGCTAACTGGCCTAAAAGGCGTCATCAATAACTGGCATGTTGGATCTGGTGCCATAAATATGATGATGTCTAATGGCCACCCAAAGGTGAAAGACACCAGATCGCGCTGGGCCAAACTATATTTCTTCATGTAAGTGCAAGGGTCCAAAGTTCCCAGATTTAATTTGAATTTGACTGGGAACTGATAGGCACACCTACATTACTGAAGAACGAAATGTTATGGGGCAAATTTAGCGTTGCTAGAGGCATCCAAAAAGTTTTTGTAACGGGCCATTGTTATCGTTACTGTCGTTGCTGATATATTTACTTTACGTCTAAAAACATAAAAAAAACCTTCAACAACACACTCCAAACAGGCGGATTCATACATTTGTGGTCGTCCCGCTCAACATGCCATATCAACATCCCACCTGGGCATGCCCACTTGAGTTTGTCCTTTATCGAGGACAGAGGTTACTGGACACCTCTGTTTTCCATTAGCACAGTAATAAAACTTAGAAGTGTGGAAAATGTTACGGGTGAAAAAATCTTGTTCCAAATTTGGATGTTTCGGCACTCATATGTACAGATAAGATAGGAAGATAGAAAATCTCACTCAGACATTTGAATTAGATCGAAATGAACTGCCGCTGCTTACTAAAACACACACACACAAAAATAGTTTGGTGCCTTGGGCTCAACAATGCATGTTTGGCTACAGTGGAATATGTTGGAAGACTGCGGTATATAAATGGCAGTTTTGCATAATGACAATAAGTAAGTCACACTTCAAGGTTTCAAGGATCCCTCTCCTATCTAACAGTAACATTGCAGTTACAACAAATAAACGAAGTAAAGGAACAAACAAAAAGCAGTAAATTTTGTAAAGGGCAGGGCATGGCATTCATCAAATGCGGGAAATGTTGATTAATTTAAAGTGTTAACTTGGCTCAGTTTCCAGTTCCAATGCAACTGCTTTGTTGTTTTTATTTTTTAAATGATATGTCAAAAACGTCTATCACTACGTTATTATTTTTGAACAGTTAGCTCTTGAAAGTAGCTGCTAACAAAGTCCTCCTGGCAAGGAATTATTGTGATCTTAGGAACCAAATGCTGTAAATGTCAGCGGTCTGCATTAGAACGAACAATGTATTATGTTTTAGTGCTTCTGGAGAACATACATGTCTGTGCAGGTGACTTTATATGCACCCAATTAAGTGGAAATACTGCACATGGGAGCATGCCAGAGTAGTATGTATATTGGCGCCGCATTGATTTGTAATGAAGCTGAGCATTCTTATGGGGCAATAAGGTAATTGGCAAATGCAAGTCCATATGTTTCACATGCTATTCCTGTGTGCAGTAGGAAGAAGGCACGCTTTTTAAAAATTTGGTGTGAAAGGTGAAATAAAGGCTTACAATGTAATTATGTGCCTTTCTGTCGACGTGACCTGCAAATCAACCCTCGTGGTGAATCGATGGATTTTATAACAAAGCACGTGGGTGGCTAAAAGCTAAAAGTCGCATCGCCGAAGCACATGGCACAAAATGATAGCCAATAGAATTCCTGACAGTTAGGAATAATCTAAAATGCATTTTTATTTATCTTGAATATGAACACTGTGACCTCTAGTATGATCTGGTGCATGACGTAATCATGGTTTTAGCAGATGAGCATTTTTGTAACACTGTGTTAAATCGTTTTAATTTTTGTTGTGTGATGGATTAAGCCCACCATTTTTCTGCCCTAATTCAAAGCTGTTACCATTCCGAGCTAAACGCTGTTCTCGGGATTAATGAAGGGACTTGAAATCTTCATAATATCGCACAGGTGCAACATTTACCATTAGGAATAATTTTTATCTGTTCGATAAACTGATTTATTTTACGCCCGTAGATCATTTTTGAGTTTAACTCCAAGAATCAAAGGTTAAGATTAGTAGTAAGTATAGTATGGTCCCATTGACATAATAAAAATAATATTATGATAGCATGGCCATGTATTGGGACATGTTTTGTGGGGGTCAGGAAAGGGTACTTTCCCGATCTGTCTGGACACAGACTTTGCTACATAACAAAACTCGAATATGTAACAATAGTGTCCTCTCCTGCTAAGGACATGTTTTGACAGATATTGCAAAAGAACATATGCTGACAGCCCCAGGGGTCTAACCAACCGTTTCCAGACATGTTGGAACATGTCACAACAGCTCGAGGGGATTTTAATTCTAGTTGATGTGGCATTTTCTGGGTATTTTATAAATTGTGATCATCTTGTATATATTTACATAGATTTATATATCTTTGTGACTCTTAAATGTTTCTCTGAAAAAAAAACATGCTAGACAACAATGACAGACCGAACAATTGATGTACAATGAATGTATTTCCCTAGCCATTCTTCCAAATTAAATTTCTCACAATGAATTTTCTTGAGAGTGATATTCCTTGCCCATACACATCTGATATGATGGACATTCCGTTTCTAATCAAAACATGTCTACCCATGTATATCTAACACTTTCTTATTAAAAACAAGTTGATACACATCCGATACATCACAATGGACGTTTCCTTTTGTCATCAAAGCAAGTCTTTACCTAAATATGAGTCTTACGTAACTTTCTTTTTTATGAATGAATGAATGGAATTCTGCTGTGATGTCAGTAGACACGTTCAAAGGAGCTCAGAATATTACTAAGGTTACTGGAATTTTAGAAGGTCAAAATGAGGATGGACGTAAAATAAAATACAAAAAATAAATAGTAAAAAAATATAAAACATTAAATATATGATAAAATAAAAGGAAAGGAAATAAAATAAAGGTAAATAAAATAAAATAAAACTTATGCCTACGTTTACAAATACCAAAAATGACAGTATTTTTGTTAACACATCATACAATGCACCATTTTATACACTTTTAGTACCAGATAACATTCAATTGAAAACAATTATCCTTCAGGGAAAAGTTTGCCTGTTCATTGACAGTTTTAGTTCCAATATTGGGCACCTGGGATCCTGTATCATTTCTTCTTGCTGGTTTTACTCAGTCTTTTTGTCAGCATTGTATTCTTTCTCTTTCTGTTTGTTGAACTAATGGCGTTTGCAGTGCTCTTTCATTTCTTTCCTCGTTCAGTTCGGCTTTGGCTTGTTCCAAGTTCTGAGCTCCAGGATTGACTAGATTTATGACTGATTTGTTTACTCCTTCTTTCTTTCTGTTTGGTTCTGGATTAGGTGGGACGATGTAATATTTCTCAGATTTGTAACGCATTTTTTCCTTTAGCCATTTTGTTTAAAAGGGTGATCCAGTTTGACCAATCCCCCTTACATGCCATTATGCAATGTGTTTGAAATGTAACATGCAACTCAACCCTCCAGTTGCAATCTGTATGGGTTATAAGTCTTGATCTCTCAGATATACGCAAATCCTGTGTGCTTAATTCCGAACGATTTTAAAGTAGCAAGGATCCAGAAAGGTGAGGTCTACGTCTTGGCTGTCTTCCATGGGTATCTGTTTCAACATGGGCCACTGTGTATCACTAATGTAAGGTTCTTCAATCAGATCAGAAGACACCACAATTTGTTTAGGCATGTTCATATTCTTGTTGTTGAGATAAATATCAGTGAGTGAACACACCCAAGTGCCTTTTAAGTCGATGATAGCTGGTAACTGGGTTTTAAGCCCTGCTGGATGATTTCTTTGGAAAACTGTTTTACAATCTTCACTTCACAGAAATAATAAGAACACTTGATCCATGGTGTCTACTTATGACATATAACCCACTGAACAGGTAAACGTTTCTACTTATAGAGTCTACATCAATTGGTATAATTGCAATATATTCTTTATCCACATTCCTCTATAATTCAAGGCAGACTTTAGTGCTTCTTGATATCCAATCTTGTCATATTGCATCACTTGTTCTATGTAACTCATAATGACGTCTTTCACCTGTGTTGGTTATGATCAGGAATATTAATCATCAGTATGGTCCTCAGTTGCCTACAGTAATATCAGGTGCTTTCTGTGATTGCACAATTTCGTTAGATGCGTTAATGTTCTCGCCAGCCTGACTTAACCATTTCTTTTTATCATTTTTTTTTTCAAACCATGTACTTTCTTCACATAAAAAAAAACAAAAATAAATTTTTACTGCCACACCCTGTAACAGGGCAATTATTCTTAAAGAACCCAATAATGGTCAGTCTGTGGCTTTATTTTCCCTCGTATTTTTAGTTTTACTGGTCAACACCTTGCTTTGGACAACATTTTTGGTCAACGCTATGTGCAGCTCAACATTTTTAGTGGCCAACAACGTGTTCGGGTCAACATACTTTGGTCAACACAACTTACAGGTCAGCCTATTTCAGCAGGACACACCTCATGAGTTAAGCTGCTCATCTGATTCTTCTTCCGTTTCATCTGATCCATAGTCTAAATGAGTTGCTTTAACAAGAAGTTTATTTTCTGTAGTGCTGCATGCATAGCTTCCTGCCATCCCATGTCTTCCTCAACCATCAGCTGATCAATGGTTTGCTTGGTGGTGTGAATTTTATTTTTCTCGACATCATACAGGCGTTACCACCATCTAGCATACTTGGATCTCATAGTTTTAGCAAATCTTGACAGTAAGTCCTCATAGGCCCTTTCCTTGGCTTCACTAGGTGCCTTGCCTCCAGACCTGTATGATCGTACCTTAGAATCATTATCGTCTTGCATGTCATCCAGCACCTCCATGATCACCGGATTGAATACCAAGTTGTCTTTCTCATCAGCAGTGTCCTATTCACTATCTTTATCTTCTTGATCACTCCAGCTCACCCAATCTGTTTTGATGTGGCATATTGAAAAAAACCCCCAAGACAATGACAATTTCTTCATGTAGTTGGCTCATAAAAGTATTGCAATAGAATGACACTCAGGTTCCTATGGCAGCTTCCTTTGGTAAATAAGTCTGTGATTCTAGTGTCTTTGCCAACTTAACTCATCAGGTCATCGAACAGCAGGATATTTTTGTTAACCGTGTTACGAGAAAACTGTTATCTTCTAAATTTGGTGGTATACCTTGAATAAATGCAACTGCTGGTGTGTTTCTCTGCATCGCTGCATACAGCATGTACAGTGGCTGCCGCTGTCCATAACACCAGGTGGTTCTGTGAAGCAGTGGGTCAATCAGGTTTTCTTCCAAAAGTCTTTTGGTAAACACTGGTTTCCTTAGGGACTATTTGTTTCTCATTACATGACAGCTCTGAAGACTAGAAAATATGAAAGTAGAACAATACGGTCAGTGTTACTCAGTTGATCGCCCCCTAATTGTCAATTAGTTTATTGATGCTGCGGGAGAAAGTATGATGTGTACATCTAAATACGGCTGAAATGTGTGGATGATTCTTTGTGCATTAGCTATGTTGGTTTAAGGTCCTGTTTATAAAACGGACCATGTAAGATAAAGGGGGAAAATTTGCCCCAATACATTGCGATTCTTATACCTTTAAAGAAACATCCGCCCGCCCCCCTCCTCCCAAAGACCGCAAATTACATTCACAACTGATAACTCTGCGGAATGGCACTCAACGCCTCTTTATCAAAAGCTGAAATAATGCTGAACCTAGATTTAGAGTTCAAATCGCCCAAGAGTTTTGACTCAACAGATTTTCATCCCGCGAATTATGGCGAGTTTGATATATAAACTCATCCGTTGAATTGACAAATTTTTCCATGGCATACGGGACAAAGAACAGAGCAAGTAAAAGGACAGTTCTATGTCATAATATAAACTGTGTGCTATCCCCATCCTGGAGACTCTTTAAACTGATAGACAGAAAAAACAGAGGTTGCGCAGTGAATGATATCTCAAGCATTGTGTCTACCAGTTTTCTCGCAACATATTTCTGTAAACATCATTAGAATAGAAAGAATGCTTGAAACACTTTATCAGCTATTCATGATTATAGTAATTCACGCATATCAATCAGAAATCAAAATCAATACCATATCATGACTTTTATTTAATAGTTTAAAAACAATATCGAGTACATCGGAAAATATATTGCACCTGTTTACATGTATCAAGACCTACGTGTCTTAAATTAACAATTTCACAAACAAACAAAAACACAAAAAACCCATAGAAATAGTCCACACAAATGGATACAAAAGCATCAGTCTGACGCATAAACCCAAACCAACATAAAACACACTTAAGGTAAAGCTTTTTATATTTTTGTAACAAACTTGAGAAACCATTTTAGGCACGTATGACTTGAAATGAATGTTTCGATTACCCCCCCCCCCAAAAAAAACCCCCGGCCAATGCTGGCTGATGGTCAAATGTCGTCTCCTTCATTGACCCTTGTTAAACTGTATTTTAACGTTAAAAATTCAATGAGAATTGTGGACAGGCCCTATCAGATAACTCAAGCAACGGATTTCTGCCAGCTATCGCTGGCGCTGCCTCATGGATAAGTTTATCTGTTATTTTCCCAACCTCTCCTTAACAAAAGAAGTAACTGGGTACCATACATTGAAGGAGGTGGCTCTAGGAGTCAAATTAATAATAAATACAGATACGTAATTTGTGCTGCACACATAACAATTCGAAATGGTACAGTCTCCAGAGTATCGACTGATAAATTGTGTGTTCTGTATGTGTTAAGAATCCAGCGTTTGAATGGGTATGAACATTGTCTATTTAATTTGAGGTGGTTTTGTTGAATAATTTAGGAATGTATAAAACTAATGTTATGAATAATGGGATTTTTGAAAGGTTGAACTAATGGAGGGTTATTTCTGAGTCGGCTACTATAAAGATGCATTACAATCGGGTTTACATATATATTTCCAAAAGAAGCAGGAAGACCATTGTATGAGTACCTGGAATAAAATTTCAAGCTTTTAAGACGAAGTAAATCTTCGAGTTTCAGGATGTTCAACTTCTTGAATAGTTGTTCAGTGTGTGTCAAAAATGAGTATGATAGAGACATCGGATTGCCCTTTTCCGTTGCTTATAAATTCTTTCAAAAGAATGACACCTAGACTAAAAGAGAGTAGTTAGAATACTTGTACACGAGCAGCAATCCAAAATGACGTAAATAAGAACGTAATCTATTTAATGTACCAGTCACTCCGGAAAGCTTGTTAGCAGTTTATTCAAGTGTGGTGCTCATGATGAATGTTTATCAATTTGAACGCCAAAGAAATTGAATTCATTAACTTCTTAAACTTTAACATAATTAATTTGGATGTTCAAATCTAAATCCAAATTTCGCCTAGCAAAGTGAAAAATTATATGCAAAGCTCTCGGAATTTTTAGAACGTTTGTTAGCAGGTACCAGTTAAATATCTGTTTTAATTCGGCATTTATCTTTTTTAGAAAGGTCGCCATGTAAGTTATTTTTACCAGTGGAAAGGTGAACGGAAGATAATCATTTTCCCAGGGTAGTATCATCAGGGTAGAGAATTGAAGAGAATTTATCGGAAACATTATGCATATAATTTATATAAATCATAAAGAGCAAGGGTTCAAGGATTTTGGTTAGATAACCAACTGGGGCATGTATTATCATGTTGAACACACTAAGTTTACCTGTTAGGATAACTCTTTAATCAATTCAGTGAAGTGCCACGTACACTATAGTACTTTGATTTGTGAAGAAGGGTGTTACGATATAGAGTGTCGAATACCTTTGATAGAGCCAAATATATGCCTATAGGTAACCCAACCTATCCAAGATCTTCATAGATCCAGTCTAAATATTCTAGAGTTGCAGTTGCCATGAAATGCAATCCTTTATAACCATGTTGGCGTTTGTAGAACAAAGGGATCGAAATCAAGATAATCATAGTATTCTGGTGATACTATTTTCTCGGTAACGTTGGACAACACTGGAAAGAGCGAGGTGGGTGTGTAATTTTCCAAAAGTGAAAGGACATCCTTCTTGTAAATAGATATTAGATTGACTACCTTTACTTTATCTGAAAAAATGCCACTGCACAGCGACTGGTCAACAATCAGAGGTTTTGTGACAGAGTGACTTACACCCTGACTTAGCTGCATAGATAATTGGTCATGACCACTGTCGGTCTTTGGCTTTGAAGCCTTCATCAAATTTAAGATCTCAGTGCAAAGTGAAATGCATGTTCGATCTTTTCCGTTACGTGTGAATGGTAGTGACAAACATTGCTTGAGCCTGTTGTAGTGGCTAATTTTAAGCCGATGCTCGTGAAAAAGCTATTGAAACGTCCGGTATTTCAAATTTATTATTAATTTCCACATTCTTAATTTTGAAGAAAATATGTGGGTCCTTTTGGCTCATTAATTCGGAGAATCCTTTTAATGGTTTCCCAGGTCTTTTTAGTATCGCTTTTGTATATATCGAATTGCATATGATAGCAATCCTGCTTCAACTGTCAAATATTTGTATCTATTTTTTTTGTACTTTAAGTGTACGTTTCGCAACATGGCACGTTTCAGTATCTTGTGACAGATATTAAAGTCTTTTTTAAGGGAATCACAATATTTCATAGATCTTAATATTCCAGTGGTAATCCCTGGGGAATGCATGTGCTTATATCTTTTTAAAAGTTAACTGTTTGTCTCGCTTAACATTTCTCTTTTCATTGCAAATTATTTCTTCAAGCTTATTATAATTTGTATGCGGGCCTGCGAAGATATTCGAATCCGTAGAATACAATGTATGAGGAGACTTAATTGAGTATAAAGATTGTTTATAGCCTCTTTGTTTTACTTCTCTGAATTTCAGTGAGTTAGTCAAATTTAAGTTTTCGGTCCAAACACGTGAAACATGGAAATTGGTCAGATAAGTTCGTAAATAATTCCAGATCAGAAAGACTTTCGACAGTGGGATGTATTTCAAAAAGCGTTTTTAATTGTAGCAGCGTCATTCGGATAAACGTGTTGGCAAGGTAGTTTGGGACAAAGTTATTATAAAGCAGAACATCTTGGTACTCGGCGAAATTTTGTCTGCTATAATTCTTTGAAATGCTCATGTTGAAATCCCCAAAGAAAGAGTTTATCATGAAACAGTTAAGGATTATTCATTTATAATCACATGATGAATTGTATTTGTATATATTTTTAGCTCCAGTGGAGTTTTTTTTCATCTCTTTAAGTTAGGCACATGATAATATCTATTTTAACATATCACCAATTATATTTTATCATATCGGTAGATAAATCTAATGCCATTGTTAAGAATGGCATTTTAAGATATATGCTTGAACGAACTTTGTCATACCTTTTAATCGATTTGATCATATGTTAATATACAATTGCAAGTAATCATATCATGAAATGGATTTCATGATATATTTCAATGGGTCTTTTTCAACTCAATGTACTCTGGTCGATGGATTTGAATGTTAGGCAGGAAGGAATGGTACTGGCGATACTAATGTAGCACGTTTTACATTTATGGTACAGGATGTCCATGGTCACTGTACTTCTTGGGAATTTCCCAGGTTTATATTGGTGTCTAGCTCAAACTGTTTATTTTGTAATCACTGGGATTTAGTGTATAAACCCACTTTGTTTCTACCTCAGTTATACACTGGCAAGTGGTTGGACTAATGTGTCTTATCTAGAAAGGGTACATATTAGTTCAGGTGTAAGCAAAATCATTCTTATTTATAAACTTATTCTATAGCCCTACTGTTTAGTAATTATGTTTGGTTTGATAGGTATTCTGCATTCATATTGAGCTTTGCATCTATAAGTAAAACTTTACTTATTTAGCTAATTCATCATTTGCCACATTCATATTTATTCATTATTATGTGGTTTGTCTTTGCTGAAAATTTAGCCCAGACAAGGAGCCGCTACTCAGTGAGACGTGCGGGTAGAGTCTCCGAAACATGTTCTGAGTAGTTTCCTGCGGAAGAGCCTTAAATTTTCTTTCGGGCTAATACAGCCTATGTCAAAATTCTACAGAGGAACGTGACAATAGTACTTCCATGTGTATACAGGGTGGACAGTGACAAGTTAGCTTATGGAGTGTAGACGGTTCGGACTACGGAATAGGTTAATGGCTACCAGGAAGTGGCTCACGACGAAAAGACACAAATACAATAACCGGCATGTAGGTATTTTTATGTAAAGGGGTACTGGACTGGGGTACCTGCTTCCAATATCAAACCATAGTTAAGGTACCCACATCCAACAATTGCCTCCTAGTCACTATAATATGATGTATACTTGTGGAGATAAATGAGCCCACTTCATGGATCAATGGACAAAAGTAGCAAGGTATTTTAACAGGCATGTGTATCATCAATATAATCAAAGAGCTTTTAGCCTCCTTGGTTTTATTAGATCAGCTTATGTACCATGCATATTTTTTGGCATTTCCTTGATACCTGATTCTGGAAAACTTGTACGGCACAGTAAATTGTGTGCTTTATAAAAATATAACTGTTGATAATGGCACTCATTTATAACCACCCCAATGCAACTATTTTTAAGAGAATGGGGCATTAGCCGAATATCTATGTGCGTTTCCTGTCTCCATGTAAGGAAATTGTAACGATTGCAGGTTTATAACCTGCGTTTTCTCTCTCTCTCTCTCTCTCTCTCTCTCTCTCTCTCTCTCTCTCTCTCTCTCTCTCTCTCTCTCTCTCTCTCTCTTATTCTTAACATGTGAATATAAAAACAACTCGAGTCGGGCTGGCTGCAAACATAAAAAATACAAGTAGTTTCACAATTAAAAATTTAAGAATTGTCCTAAGCTCCTATTCTTAATATTATGCTTAAAAGCAGCTGAACGGGTTCAGCCGTTGTTTGAAGAGAACGCAAAGCACTGGGTACTAATGTCACGCTGTAGAATCACGCTGGACGCGAAGGCGACTGGTCCGGCATGCTGCAGTTTACCATTGTAGGCAGTGATAATGGGCCTGTCCCACATGATTAAATACATATTACAGATAAGAACCGATGTGGACTCATAGCATGGGCAAATGGATTCCGTAGTCTACTTAATTTTTGTTTTTCCAAAAACATGGATCCAATTGTGTGACAGACGGTGTAGTAAATTAGATTTATCGCAAAAAACGCAAACAAAAACAAAACAAAACAAAAACAACACAAAAAACCCGATTCACTGCACATCAACATTTGTTACAATAGTTTTAGGGGTTCCAGAGGTATTATCATATCCAAATAACTGCTCCATTCAACAACTTTTATTGTACTGTTATAAGTTTTAATAATGAATTAGGTTACATTTGTTCTGTTCTTAATGTCTTTAATTGTGTTTTTGCGGATGACTTTCACTGTTTTTGACGCCATGTTATGTAGACGTAAGCATGTCTATTGACATGGCTTGTTAATCAAGCTTTCCAGAGAATTTATCTCAAACAGCTGGACACAGGCGTTTTCAATTGTGTGTGAATTAGTCCGACGGCAAGAAGGAGGTAAATATATGACAAGCGACATCCAACTCTCACACATTCTAAAAGTCAATGTACAAATCTTAACATGCATGTGATGAAAGTTAGCGTCGATTTCTCGTAATCCTGTCAAATTATTTTATCTATTCCTTAAATCATTTGTTTTGTCGCACAAGATGTTCCGTTTAAGCAATTACACATGGATGACATTAGAAAGCTATTATTACTAATTTTGAGAATTGCCTATGACGGAAAGAATCTAATGAAACGCAATCCTCTAATGCGTGCATTAGGCGACTGCCATTCTCACGCAACCTTTGAAGGCAGGTATTAACAGGATATGTTCGATCTTATGCGACAAATGACCCATTGCTCTTACGGGGAAGCAAACCCTATAAATCATGCCGACTCTCCTTCAGTCAGCCGCGTGGCATCCTGCCGGTCAATTACAACACGTACCTGGCTCACTTTGCTAGTCGGTTTTTAATTCGCGAGCATTAGGATAACCGCAAGTGATATGGTATCGGATCATTACTGCTTGAAGCCCATCTTTACTATATCCACTATTTCTTTGTACTGTTTTCTATGCAATTGCAATGCTGTTTCACACGGTCTGAACTCATTGAAATATTAAAACTACTATGGAATTTTCCACTCGACTTCCAATTTACGTGTCCACATGTACATACACATTAGATGTTTTTGAGATTTTTTAATGCATCAACTTCCATACATTTGAGTCTGATTATTTACATTTGTGCGCTTCAAATCATGATACCCTGTGTCATTATGCATCGAATACAAATTATTGTGTCTGGCCAGTCCCGTGATTTTTGCATTTGAATATCAAGTTACAGTGGATTGCTTAATTTTGATTGATGTCAGTTCATTTTTTTTCAATGCAAATTGTATAATTCTTAATTTACATTCACGGTAAGTTTATTTCATTATAAATTACACTTGATGAATTCAGTGGATCGAGGACATTTTGCATGGATGGTTTAGATAAAACTGACGTAAAGGTTGCACGGGGCAAGGGGTGTGTGTAAAACCACTAATAATAAATCTGGAGCTGAAGGTGAATCAAACTAACCACCTCCGGGTCTATACACCAATACCAATACCATGAAAGCTACGGTGTCAGAGAAATCAATGAAGACAAGTGCTATCTATTTTTTTTGGGGGGGGGGGCTGTAAGAGGAAATCGCAATCATATAACATAATACATGACGAAAAGAAGGGGCCAAATGGTTTGTTCAGGTACTACCCCGGTTAATGTCACTTTGATGGGTGCGAATTTAGCTTGTGCCACTGAATTGCTTTCCATCTAAATTTGCTGCTTGTACACGTACCAAACCTTTCTCGTTGAATCAATGGGCATCTATAGCTTGAATATGAGTTTTAGAGCAGAAACTATAAAAGTGATCAGTTGTCATGAGTTATTGCCATCCTCGCATCGTCTTGTCAGTGTATATAACTTTAATTTCTCCAGGAATTGGTCCTGTGCACTTAATTTGTATTCGACGAACAATGCTTCAACTCGTCAGAAATGGTTTGTATCAAAAAAAAAAAAGAGAAACGCACTGCTTACAACATGGCACTATATTCTATTGCAAATACACACAAACACATATATGTATATATATATATATATATATATATATATATATATATATATATATATATATATATATATATGTAATGTATATAAACAATTAAAATAGACGATATCATTGGATTCGCACACTTGGGGACCGAAACCTGGTTCCATGAAAAGTCAATGAAGCTTAAGTAATGGCAAAACGCTTGGACCTTCATCAGCGTTCTGGCAAAATTTGGAACTATTCTAGTGATGTAGATGAGCAAAGGTTACTGCTATTGTAATGGTAGAACCGAAGCTGACCGAAAATAGGACAGCTATTACGAAACAAACGTGAAAATGTGGTTTGAATATGCTTAAAACGGACAATATTTTCCTCTGTTTGGTCACGTACGTTTGCAGTGGTTATGCCAAAATTGACATTCATGCAAATGACAAAGGACGTAGGCGTACTACAAGCCGCATCTGTTGATAAAATTCCAATTCTAGTTTTATTCGCGATGACTTAGAAGCTAAACATTTTATCATCAGGTACATTTTGCCATTGAATAAGAACTAAGGTCTTTCTGGTCAAAACAGTATATATCAAAATCATGAGTTCTCGATACTTGTTTTGTTCTTTAAATTCAATTTTGTCTGTTTGTATGTGTGTGTGTGTGTGTGTGTGTGTGTGTGTGTGTGCGTGTTTGTTTTTGTTTGTACATGTAAGTATGTTTTTTTTCAATTGAACGCATGTTCCTTCATCACTGTTAAACAACATACATAAACATTGTAAATCTCCATCTCTCGCACCAAGTATTGTTCGGTAAAAAGCGAAATGTTTGTTACAAACTGTGAGCCATTGATAGGCTTGCGCCACAGCAAAACTACATTGGAGCTATGATGCTGGATGTAATCTTTACAGTTTTCCTTGGCTGTTTTCAGCACATGACGACGAAAGGTGTTAATTAAGACAAGGTTTTAATGTTGAAGAAAATGAAAAACTATCCCTCAGGCAAATGTAAAACGGAAGCAAAAAACTGAAGTGAATGACAAAAAAAAAAAATCATCTGCCGATGTCGACTGCTTTGAAATGGACAATGTGAATATTAAACAGTTTGATCAATAAATATTTCTTACATCTTATTCCTCGTGTACATGCATATCCGTTATGTATGGATACATTTTTTTTAATAGCATAGTCATAAAAACTCTTATGCTTGTTCGATATGTCGTCACCATCGCTTGCGAATGAGAGCTACCGTTATATGAAGGTGTGAACCATATAGCATCTAAACTATATATTTCTCCAGGCTTACGTAAATTGTATGACAAGGTTGGTTATACTGCATAGTGGTTTATCGGACTTTGCCGCTGGTAGTTGTGATCTCAACCCATGTGCATCAATCTAAAGCAGAAATGTGCAGAACAATATTCGATGAAATTGCAGTATAGTCACAAAAGAAAAAAAATATTGACCTGTACATGCTCAACAAAGCAAACCTTTCTGAGGGTGTGTTGGGTCTTGTATACATATTGTAAACTTGAAATAAACTATACGCTGTCTAGGCGATGTCGGTTTTAAACAGATATTCTACAAAGCCTATAATTTTTGCAGATCAGACACTAGATTTAGTAATCTGTCAACTGACATACGAAGTCAATTTAAAATCAATGACCTTTGTTGCTGAATATGTATAATAAAGATATGGCGCACACTTCAGACAGTTGTTAATTGGTGAGTGCCATGCTGCACGAAATCTTCTGGCGGGCATGAAATCAATCGTTGAGAAACTTAAATGCTGCCTTTAAGGAGTCAAAAATCATAAACAGGTGCCTTTAAGGATTCAACATTTTTAATGTTGCCTTTAAAGATCCCAAAGCTTTAAGACAATCTTTAAGGAGTCCAAAAACTTCAAGGCTACCTTGGAGAAGATTGAGTCCTAAAGGAGTCTTCAACATATTGCACCTTTAAGTTTGCTGATTTTTCCTTTAAGGAGACACATTCCTGGCCTGTGATGAACGCGTCCGTCCACAGTATCCCACTAAAAATACTTCTAATGTTTCGTATGAAGCCCAGAAGAAACAAATCTAGATTGATATTCCTACGAGAGCCACCTGACCCTTGGACAGGCCGGTGCCGCCGTTAAGACGTTGACGCCCTAGAGCGTGACAATGGCATCCAGCTTTGAGACAGACACGGCCCAGAGCGTGAAATGTACGTCCGGGCGTGGAGGCATGGGATCTCTGAACAATGATCCTTAAGGGGGAAATGTTTTGAGAAACTGTCTTTAAGGAAGGTAGTTTTGGAAGCTTCTTCACGCTGCATGCCAAACATATAAGCCAAATTGTTTCATGTATTGTACAACTTTCTCTATGAAGTGATGATTTCATTTGCTGTGTTGGTTGCTATTATGGTGTAGGCGAATGAATGACTACAATCAGAATATACTACAAAATATACCCAGACGTAGTTGTGATGGCCATCTAGGGGTGAAAACCGTAAGAACAGAACTGTTATATATGAAATAACATCATCATGGTCAAGTTCCGGGAATCGGCTTACGTGTTGGCTGGTGTACGTTATATCATTCTTCACGCAGCGATCAGAGCGTGGCAGAGATGCATTGGCGAACCGAAATGCTATCTGGTTACCATACAGTCAAACTGATATATAATTCCACAAAGTAATGAACATATTTTATCACGTGAGGCCAACTTCCAGGCCATTTTTTTCTCGACGTAGCACTAATTCAGTTTGCATTTTGCCAGGCCCTCGTTAAAAACTTAGTACCTGACACACGCGACTTCACAAATCAAGTACAGCCGTAACGAGAACTCGTTTTCGTCACTATAGATATTATTTACTAATATAGGAAGGCTTTCACACTCTCTATTGCCGTCTTGTAAGTTATGCAGGAAATTATATGTCATTAGTGTGAGATTTTAACAGACCTGTTCTATTCATAATTTGCGCGATCGCTATACATGACAAAATATGTCAAAGCACTATGGACTTCCCTTTTTTTCATCAGGTTACGCAATCAGGCAGATTTATTTTTTCATCTTTACCATCGTTGCAAACATGGGTTTCTCTTTTATTTTTATTTGATTGCTATTCAGGAGTCTCTTCATAATTTGTACTACATTTGGAAGAAAAAGTAGACACAATAGCATCGACAAATTATTCTAAAATAGCAGGAGGGCAAACTTTTTCCACTGAGAAGTTCCATTTCACCTTGCAGTAACAATTTCAATGATACCTAAATCACCAGCTTTAGCTATTTAAAATTCAATTCAGATTTCGTTTGCCACCAGGAGAATCTTAACAATGTAACTTAAAAAAAAAACCCAAACCAGCAAACCAGTTTGTTCAATGGGCTTTCTCGGGTGTCTGTTTGGTGATAAGTGATGTACATGTAGTCTCTTGCGCGACGGACTGACATGGTTACGACTACTACCATGTATTGTTCGAATAATTTAATCAGTTGTAAATGTGATCACATCTGTGGACATCTTTAGATGCACGTATGTTTTATTCTGTATAACCCGAAGAGAAAAAAGGCTGCTGTAATTTGTTCTAAATAAACATGAGTTCTGTCGCTTTAAGTTTTATTAACTTTGTCAAAGGCACCCCATCCCAAAAATATAATTAATTACATATAATTTACATGAAAAAAGTGCTTGATACTTTTCATGTCAAATCGATCCCAGAGATCGATAAGAGATCTATGACTATTGTTTTCGTTTCTTTCTTGATTAACCATTTATTGAAAAAAAATGAATGGAAGTGTGAGGCATTACATCAGATAACTATGCTTCGTGGTAAAGCGCTAGACGGGCTCTTCTTACATGACTGGATGAGAGCTGTATATGAAGTTAGGTAGGACTCAGCTGTAAAACGAACAACGAGTAAAAGCAATTTAAGTGGTTGTGTCATTTTTCTATTGTCTTTCGACCTATGAATTGTTTAACCGGGTACCCAAAGAAATCTTGGAGAGTGTTTCCTATTGCAAAGACTGGGGGGGGGGGAAGGGGGGGAGCAATATGACGAAGTTGGAATTTGAACCTGAGCTACCCTGCGCCAACATTAGTCAAGGTTGAGTACAGTTAGACAGAATGTAAGTGGTCTATCGATGTAATCATTGAAGTATACTATTAAGAAGTTGATACCCTCAAACAAACGGACAGTTCTACAATAAATATATTGCAGCTTCTTTATGACGTCTAAAAAGGTATGTCATTTCGCAATGAATCATGTCTCCACGCAAGCAACACGGCTCAAATAGACGAAATTACTTATTATCAAAGGTATTCCACATTCGGATTGACCAATTTATAGGTAGAAGTTCAAAAACTTATAGCACATTGTCATTGGCGTTGTTTTGAAGACGCATTTGCTTTCAATGCCCGAGTATTTTTTACAAATTAAGTTGAATTTCGAAAGGTCACGTGGGGTAAGGAGTTTTTTGCCCTCTGTCAGATCAAATATGCACAGAAAGGCATCATATTTGCATCGATTGCTATGCGAAATCATCGTATAGTCGATACAGATACAAAATCGTACTGCATTTCATTTATACCACACAATACCAATAAATCGAAACGGTTTAATTTAATGTGTCTCAAAGATGGCCAAATAATCACAGGCACACCCTTCAAGCCCCCGCCCCCTACTCGCCTGACGAAAGGTCCATGCTTTGAGTGCATATGAATATGTACCCATCAGATTGCAATACTGGCTGATGAACAGCAAAATTGTCGTTTACCACGTAAAAAATTGTGTCTGGTCTGACATGCAGCTGTATATCTAGTGTGACAACTTTGTGCCTTTGGTGCACGCCGTACAATGCTCTTAGAGTTGAGTTGCTGCCAAGTGTTTCAATCGATGCGCACTGAGCCAAGCAGATGAAACAACAATGATGGAAAGTTATTAATGGACAAAGAACGTATCACTCTGCAGAAGTTAATGTGTCCTTACGCCTTGGCCAGCGCGCACGCTGTAGATGAAGTATTATTGGCCGAGGATACAGGCATGTTTGGAATCCCGTGTAGCGGACGATTTGAACACTGTAACTAGGTGACGCTTCGTGCGAGTTGGTGTAGCAACCACAGGACGGGAGAGCCTACAAGTATCTCAGTGAATAAGTACTGACGGACACAAGACCACATAGCGGACATTGGAAAGGTTGTTCCAAGTGCTTCAAGCAAGTGGAGTTCAAAGTGCGCCCCCAAAAGGACTTTGTAGTTGACAGGTAGGCTGCCTTTCTGGTTTTCATAGCTTTTTGCCTAATATATAGAAAAAATAAGTTCACTGGGTCATTGTGAGTGGGTCAGATGCTCATAGGCTTCGCATGTCAGGTTATCAAAACAACGTATCCCGATTTAATAATATACCGTGCACATGGACGATTGTGTAAGTGTTTTGCTGAACATAATTTCTGATAAATGAAACACAGAAATATGTTAAACAATAATTGTTGAGGGTTTTTTAAGTGGTCATGCCACTTTGCATTGGAATCAAGCGCATGTGCACGGTGAAAAGACTTTTGCCAATGATATGAAAACAAATCAAATACTGCCACTTTTGCTGGTGAAATGTTCTACAAAATATGTCAAAAGTGGATGTACTACTTAAAATCTTATATTGAGTTTTTAGTTGTTGCTTTGTGGTACAATGGTATACGTGACAAATGTGTGGGAAGACCTTACCAATTGGGCATGGTGCTGCTAGCATGTCTTATATAGTAAATTAAGCAGAGCTTCTTTCCCTAATGAGAGGATGGCACGAATTCTCTGTCTAGTAAAGAAGAAAATAACTGCCAAAGATATATATGGATATACAAACATCTGCTCCTGGGTCAATACATATCTGTGGTGGTTTTATGAAGCCCATTCATAACATGCAAAGAAACATGACCATGAAATGGGATTTTCAAATTTGGCCTTCAGGGAAAGTGAATCAGTTAAAAATGATCTTAATGCGTGCAATTTCTCGGTGCTTTTACAGATGAAAATAGACCACAATTCTTGTTTACCTAGCTGAATGTCAGTTTTCTTCCAGTTTAAACTAATTCAATGTTATTGTCATGAGTTGATTAAAAGGATAAGTGCACAGCTGGCATCTTTTATGCCTGGAAGTTACAGACCAACGATATATATGTAAAGGAATTTGAGAAAAAACAAGCAAAATCTGTTGTTCGAGGATTTATTGCCATCCTAGTTACTTAAACTACACGAGGTTTCAGAAAAAGGAGACACATTGATCTTAACTTGAAGCGGCTCTTGTGTTGAAGGAAAGAAATGAAAGGGTTTTAGGCGACGCATAAGGTGCAGGCCCGAACGCGTGATGTTTGTCATGTATAGTGAATGCTGCGTCATACGATAGAACTTTGGGTTCTCCATATCCTACTGCCTTTACGTATCGTTATTGTATGGATCATACTGTTTCATTCAGATACCAAGGAGGAAATTGTTAGTTCTGTGCTTTCACCGATAAAGTCAAAGTGAAACATATACTTTGGTGATCACTTAAAGATGTCTGACAGAAGAAATAATTACACCCATTATTGGTATTTTCGACGAGATAGGCGTATCCCCTGTGTGCAAATTATGCCTCACAATTGAATTATTCCGACAGGCCACAAATGATGGGAAAATCTATGTATCGGTGTGCACGTGGGGTTGGCTCAGAATGTTGCATCAATGATGCTGATGGCTGCAAGGAATAAGGGCCAGCAAAACCCTGTGTGCTGTATATCGCCGAACGATGCTTGCTTATTTTGCTTCTTTTTCATAACATTTGTTCCTCCTGGATTTACACACACACACACACACACACACACACACACACACACACACACACACACACACACACACACACACACACACATGTATGTCCATATACACCTATGTATGTGTGTGTTTGTGTGTGTGCACGATATTTATGAAACGGGACTGCACAAAATAAATTCGGAAGTTAATATTCTACAATTTGGTTTTGCTTTTCCGATATGCGGACATAGGCTATTTCGTACCTTTTTATACCTCATGTATAGTAGTCACGTGTGGGACCTTCTGAAGTAGGAAATTGATGAATTATGTGTTTAGTGGAGGAAAGGTATAAAATTCATTTGAAAATTACAACGGAATACTCATTGTGATTTACTCAAACATGTTTATGATGGCATGTCAATAGAAACCCATTTGTGAAAAAGAATAATCACAATTTTTGTATTGAGCACTGAAATGTGAGAATAGAATGTTGGAAATATGTGCCAAATTGACTTTAGGTCAAAGCAAATCAGCCAGAGGGAAATCACTCAATTTTATAAGGTATCAATACAATTTACACATAAATTTCACGTTTCAAAATGGCCGGTATATCGTCACCCGGAAAATAATATCTGCTGAAAACAATAATGAAACAACCATAGCTAATGCGAATATGATTAGAGAATTTTGTGAAATGAGAGATAAAACCTATAACTCAATACAGTTATCCAAGAAGTGAATGACATGGCATCCTAATGTAGTGATGGAGGTAATTTTCATGAATTCCAGTATTGTATGTTTCTAATTATGTTGTGGGATGACTAAACATACGTTATGTTAACATATGCATATACATATGAATATATATACACACACACACACATACATACATAAATATATATATATATATATATATATATATATACATATATATACATAGATGTCAAAGTATATCAGAGAGTAAGATTGTCATGCTGTTCACCTGTGCACTTACTCCAAACTAGCCCTGCCTGTTGTTGTTATATATATATATATATATATATATATATATATATATATATATATATATATATATATATATATATATATATATATATATAAAAGAGGCAGGGGTAGTTTGGAGTAAGTGCAAAGGTGAACAGCATGACAATCTTATTCTCTGATACCCTTTGACATCTTCAGATAAGATTTTTTTTCGTGAAATTCATGTCAGCTACCAAGATCATGTGACTACACACTGCTTGTAGTTTCATATCTAATTGTCCAGCCCGGATCATATACTCCACCACAAACAGAATTTCACAGCAAGCCAAAGAAATTAATTTGAAATATAGTTATAGGCAACAATCACCATAATGAAATGTTATCATTTTATACACACAAAGCATTCACATCTTGCTTTATGTATTTGTCTGGATTTTCAGTACTGATAATCATAATAGAACCACTTTTCTCAAACAGCACATTTACCCAGCTTTCCAGTATATATTTATATATATATATATATATATATATATATATATATATATATATATATATATATATATATATATATATATATATATATATATATATATATATAATACGTGTGCATATGCGTGCTTGTGTTTGTGGTTGTGCCTGTAGCACACACTAATAAATTTAACATGTTGCACATATTTTCATTGGAGACCATAAGACAGGAAAATTGACAGTCAAGTTTGGTAATATAACTGTAACGCTGAATGTTACGAGCAGAAAACAAGAAATGCATGTGACTGACAAAACATCGGATCGTAAGTGAACTATGGAATGGAAAATCATTATCATCGTATTAAAACATTTATTCCTAAATTGATGTTCAAACATGATTTGATCTCGCTGGGGAATTTGGAGATGAGGAGATGTTTCTTTTTCTATTTATCATGGAAATAGTCACCCTTAAAATTTATACGTGAGTGCACGTCAGGATACGATAAATAGTAATGACATATACTTAGCTCCGATGATCTGGAAACCAGTTTACATCCGGCAGTTTTTGTTTTTTGTTTTTACTGTTTTTCATGTCTTAACATAACACTTTTTAACATGGTCTATTATATATCTAATATCCACTTCAGATATATATATATATATATATATATATATATATATATATATATATATATATATATATATATATATATATATATATATATATATATATACACATATACATATATAATATACGAGCTTAGAAAATATAGTAAGGTGTCATGGTAATCGTTGCATGAGTTCATATGTTCATATATGTGTTCTCCGGTGGATTAAAACCTACAATTTTCCGCATACTTAGAGCAATCAATCGGCGATCCTAGTCTGACATGAAGTGTCTGAGTACATGTTATATCACAGCATCAACATTGATTTTTGGTACAATGCTATTAGACTATAACGTAATTTCCAATGCCTGAGCAGATGTAAAATAATTCAAAGATATAAGTTTTAGAATTGTTTGATTGAAATGTTGTAACGGTCAACATCTTCATGACTCTTTTATTACAGTTCAGTTCTTTCCATTTGTTTGCAGATATTTACCGATGCTTTACTTGCAACAATATGTAGGAACCACCTTATAGGTTAGATCCCAGACGCGTGTAGAATTAGAAGAGGCGACCTTTCTGTTGGTTGTTTGATTACTATCACCTGCCATTTAGAATCGTTTGTGTTGTACGAAACGAAAAAAGGCAGAGGCAAAACAAAGAAAAAAACGGAAAAGAAGGGAAAGAAAAAAGGAGGAAGGAAGAAAAAAGGAAAGAAAACTCCTACAGCGTATGATGTCCACAACGAATTTACAAGATCCCAGCATCTATTTTCAGCTGCATATATTTACCTACTAAGTATACTTGTAATCCTTTCGTATGTCAAAGTAGCACAGAATTGCATTTCATTAAATTTGTTAGGCATGGCCTAAGGAAAATTCTGAGGCCTTTTTTTTGAGAATTTTCCTGCTACACGCGGGTTAGTAACGTTCTATATATATTGAACAGCCAAATGGAATGGTATGGGGACAAAATATGACCCATTGTTTGGTTATTGTCTACATGGCAAAGGGACCATTTTACATTAATGAGTGTGATCTTACAGAATCAATACATTGACCGCAATAATGACTTCCCGGTGGGAAGAAAGTCAAATCTTTGTACAGTTTCATTTGTCACACGAACGGAGGACATCCTGTTCAAATACACACTCTATCTCATAATCCTATCTAGCTTTTGTACACACTATATTTCATGTTTTCTAGAAAGTAATATGCACAGGCCTTTGTATATAAAAAGTATGCATATTCGCTTTTTTGGATACCACGTTTGTGGATATGCACGTTTGTGCTCACTTTCCATTAAGATACACACTTCCTTATCGGCAGAAATAATGAGGCCGATTACCTACATTAGGTGCCAAAGTTATGGCTGTACCTCCTCTAGATACACCCCTTCATACAGAGAATGTACGACAATCGTATCCTTTACTTTGTTCGATTAAGGTTATGAGAACATATGTAAAAGATTTTGTATTTTACGTTGAACAGAATTTCCTCTTTTATGCCTCACAAAGCACGTTGAATATAATTATGTAGAAAATGGAACATTTATGGTGCATTTACTTGTTAAATTCCAACTGTTTAATGGACGAGGACTTACAAAAAATGTCGTCTGACGAACTAATTTAGGGACCTAGGGAGGAAGGGGGAGGGGATTACCAGGAGCAAATAATGGTCAAGTTTTGAATGCCTTTTTTTTTGTCACTTAAACCTTTTTTTGCCCAGGGTGAGAAATGTAACAGACAACATACTTTAGTATCATGTGTCTGTTTTTTAAAAAAAAGCAATATTTGTATCTATTAATACGAAATGTATACCTTGATCGTTGTTTTTTGGCAAATATATAATTTATTCGTCTGTGCATACACAGGCTATTGATATATGGTGTTTATGATGTAGCTTAAACAGTGAAAGTGATGTAATATTGAAGGTCGATTCCTGTAATATGGATAATGGAATAAATATAAAAATGCCCTTTCATAGCACGTCCGTTTTCCCTGCAAGTCTCTCATATAACCCAATCTAATACTTACTTTCTCACAAATGTAACAGCTGTAAAGTGGCTTTATTTCAATACGTTGTCATCTGAAAAAAAATTATGAGATTAACTACAGTGCTGACCATAGTTTTGCCAAATATAGATTGCAACAGAGCGTGTTCCTAAGTTGATGACCAATGATCTTTTAAGGATGTACTGTCTGCGTGTACTTAC
The DNA here is from genome assembly GCA_964020975.1 of Hermodice carunculata. Taxonomy (NCBI): domain Eukaryota; kingdom Metazoa; phylum Annelida; class Polychaeta; order Eunicida; family Amphinomidae; genus Hermodice; species Hermodice carunculata. The sequence goes on along the minus strand of OZ026629.1, from coordinate 43,900,212 downwards.
TAAAGGTAGCGACAAACAATTTTGTCATGCACATTTCTCGTCTATCCTTCTCCTGTCAACTACAGACGTATTTTTAATAACATCACACTTTTATTTAAAACGACTAATTTATCGAATGAGGTATCTCATAAGGTTACAGCAGTTACGTGCTTGTGAAGCAAATATGTTATGATCAAAATATATGGATCAAGTTAATATATTCGCCAAATGCCTGCGATTTGCTGAACGTATGTATGGGTATTCTTTACTGTTCCTTTTTTCTGGAGAGATACATGTGAAAGGAGTGTCAAAGTACAAATATCGTCACCTAGTTTGAATATGTCATACAAATGATTATATACTACGAACAAGTGTGAAGAAATATATGAAATAACCCTCCTCCTCCTCCTACTGGTGGTGGTGGTGGTGGTAGTAGTAGTAGTAGTAGTAGTAGTAGTAGTAGTAGTAGGTGTAGTGGTAGTAGTAGGTGTAGTAGTAGTAGTAGTAGTAGTAGTAGTAGTAGTAGTAGTAGTAGTAGAGGAGAAGAAGAAGAATAGGAAGAAGAAGAAGAAGAAGAAGGAGAAGGAGAAGAAGAAGAAGAAGCAGAAGAAGAAGAAAAAGAAAAAGAAAAAGAAAAAGAAAAAGAAAAAGAAAAAGAAGAAGAAGAAGAAGAAGAAGAAGAAGAAGAAGAAGAAGAAGAAGAAGAAGAAGAAGAAAAAGAAGAAGAAGAAGAAGAAGGAGAAGAAGAAGAAGAAGAAAACGAAATCGTACAAATGGGATATTTTGGAAAAGGGGCAATATAGAGGACAGGCACAAATATTCATAAAGTATGAAAACAGTTCAAGTCGACATGAGGTAAATGTTTATGAATACCCTGGAAGGTTTCCATGTCATTTTGAAAATAAAAATAAAGTCTGCGAAATGATAACACCGACCAAGTTCCAAAGGGCTCATGATTTTGAACATGCTTTACACTCATTTATTTTTCCATCGTCATTTCAGTTGACAGATTTGCTATGAAGATTTAGAACTATGCAGTTTTTTCAGTGAATGGTACGGAATATGACTTTGATTTTGGAATATCGGACTTGATAGTGTTCAGTCGGTACTTGTGCTTACAGATTCTGGTTTGTTAAGTTTCTTTCTATTAGATGTACAAATATAGGCAGATCCATATACAAAAGATGTAAGATATTAGCAGTGCCGTCAAGTGGAGCGAAGACCTATAGGCAACAGGAACAAAAACCACAGTGATATCAGATGGACAAATAAATTTGAACGTTTCCTTGCCATAGCCTCGCATGATTCTAAGCAGTTGACCACAGGGTTTCGGAGACGGTTTGTAACTATCTTTGCAAAACAAGAAAATGTTACGTACTAAAAATATGGGAAATTGTCGAAGTACCCCTTAATTATTAAGCCACACAAAGATCACTCTCATGTATTGCAGTATCATCTGTAATATTTGTAATAAATTCCGCACACATGTTTGGAAAATTCAACATATGCATTGCGTATTGGCAACAGATCATAAGATAGCTACAAATAAGTGATAAATCAGCTAAACTGAAGACTGCCTCAGAAATCAAATATTGATGAATAACACGCGCCTGATTCACAAAGCTAACAATCATGCATTGCGTACTTCAACCTCAATATACTCAAAGGTGCACGTGATCGCTTGTTTCATTTAAGTGAAAATATCGACCGTCTCCGATTCTTGCATATGGGTAATAGTTAAATAAGTAGTATGCAAAAGCAGCAGAGTAATCTGGTTACAGGTATAAAACATCGACCAGGGCGGCGTGCTTCGGAAGTGATATGATTTTTTCCTTATTGCATGCCTTAAATAAAATTAATCGTTTACTTCTTTAATTGTACATTGCCAAACATGCCAGCAAGTATGAATTGCTATGATAAAATATGCAATTCAAATATTGTATTTATGATGATGATGATGACGATGACGACGACGACGATAACGACGACTATGATGACGACGACGACGTTGATGATGATGATGATGATGATGATGCCAGTAATATGATGATGATGAGGGTGGTGGTGGTGGTGGTGGTGGTGGTGATGATGATGATGATGATGATGATGATGATGATGATGATGATGATGATGATGATGATGATGATGATGATGATGATGATGATGATGATGATGATGCCAGTAATATTGAAAACCGATGAACATATTTTGGGACATATATTTATCTGAGCCTTTCTTAAATTGGGCTCGATCCGGTTGAAAATAGATGTAAAGCATTCGTCTGGGCGTGCCCTGCAGTGAATCACGAAAAATTTTCTATATATATATATATAACCTTGAGTATTAGACCAAACAAATCAGTAGCGTGGTTACAGGCTGTCATTGTACTGGACATCTTGCATTGTAAAGAGACATTTTTTACGCTATGTATTTATATCGGCAGTTGATACTGCCGCAAATAGTTGTTTCGTCACTGTCTGGTGGGCGATTCAGAATATAAGTATATTTTTGAAGAAAAAAAAAACACATTCTCCAGCATCATAATTCAAAACCTACACAATATTGCAGCTGTGATGGCATCTAGGAACAGGAGACAACACGTGATTATGTGCATGACGTTGAAGGTATATGACAGTGCTTTTGATAAATATACCGTTAACATATACCACTTGATAATTCCCGTATTCTTGTACGTTAAAAAACACATTGCCCATTAGTTGCTTATATATTTAGACAGTTTGCAGGAATTCAGTTAGAAGCTTGCAGTTACAGGTATCACGGGACATAACTCCAGCAAGAAGTTTAACGTAACTGATCGTAACTGCATTGCATTTGTTACACGCCTATAGAAGTTGTACTGTTCTATAATTCACAAGACCCAGAGTTTTTAAACAAAACCCTGAGTTTTTTAAACTACCCAGGATAGCTAAGCAAATATACTTTTTAAATTTCATTCAATAATATGTACAAAACCCTCGCTTTTTATCAAAGCACAGGGATTTGTACACAGAACTCTGGGTCTTGCTTTGATATGCATTTTTTCACTTTGTTTCAAAACCCTGAGTTTGTCAGAACACTAAGTTCTGCAGTTGTTTTGTATCATAATTCGGATAACCCAAGATTTTGTGAGGTCACAAAACTCACGGTTGTGAAAATTTTGCAAGATTCAGTGTTTTGTGACGTCATAAATCCCACAGTTATGAATAATTCGGAAAACCCTGGGTTTTTTAATTTACTGCAGAAGTGTTCATATAGATATACCAACCACTCACAACATGGCTTTTATTATGTGGTTCGATGCAAAATTGGATGAGAGTAGAATATTCACTTCACCGAAGTGTGACAATTCTGCATTTTACCCCTACACAGTTCACTGTCGAACTTCATGAACTTCCTGTAAACAAAGATCATGCCAAAAAGGCGGATCTAGTAAATCTTGCATCGATATGTGACTTAAGTGTGGTGTAATACATTAGGTTTGAGTCGCGGTGAGGTACTTGAAACGTGAATTTTGTTAATCTAGATAGCATTACCATGCAGACAAATGGTGTCATTTTAATGTTGAAAAATTTGCAAGATCAGAAAGAAGTTGCTTATTTGCTGTGACCATGGTGGTACCCATTTACTGTTTGACTTTAATGTTTATTTCACGATTTGGCAGGTTGAGTAAAATGAACATTTGGAGGCCATGCACAGTAAGTTAAATAAATGGAAGGTAAGTAAAGTTGAGTTGTGTTTATCTTGGTAAATGACTTCAGTTGAGCGCAATAGTTATTGTGCAAGAAAGAGTGTCAATAAAATGGACATTGAGATGCATTACCTGACAAACTTATGTTTCTTTGTTAAAATGTAGATTACAAGAGCTCTACACTTTTATTGTTAAATGTATCAACTCTTGTTAACATGGTTTGGCTACATCATACATGTAAATACTTTAAATATATCAACATATGAATATATAAAAATGTAGTTACACTTTAAAACAGTGCCACTAGTACAGGGTAGTCTTGGTAGCATTTGCCTTGAACTCGGACAGTTGCAATGCGACTAATCCCTTCAGTGGAACAGGCATTACGAAACACTAAACTTGACAAGAGAGTAGATCATGACATTGCCAATAAATTCCGATGTGGCAAGTGCATGTGACTCTGGGATTAGCTGGCCCGTTACACATGGAATAGTCACACAATAATGATAGAAACAAAAAGCCACATCAATTCAGACAAAAAGGAACACAATTGAATTTAACTAAAAACATAAACCTGCCAATATATGCATATATATATATATATATATATATATATATATATATATATATATATATATATATATATATATATATATATATATATATATATATATATATAGAGAGAGAGAGAGAGAGAGAGAGAGAGAGAGAGAGAGAGAGAGAGAGAGAGAGAGAGAGAGAGACAGAGCAAGTACAACTGGAAAGGAGAATATCCTATAGTGCAATTCTGTCTGTACGTCTACAAGGAAAAACTGTTTATAAATGGCACCAGTTCGCTAAGAAGGAAAGAACTATTTGCTATTACGGAAGCAGTTGAACAAAGCCGTTATCTACAACCACGAGTAATGCCATTCTGTTAAATCAAATCATAATGGAAAGGAGCATTGGGAAATCAGCCAATAAATAAGTGAATCAACACATATCTTTAACGCCAACAATAACCCCCCCCCCGCAACATTTTAGACCTACCATACCTTACTTAAAGTGAAATACACCTTGTATCTTTATTAACCATGTTGGCCTGAGGTGACTGCAGCAACAGAAATACCCTTTGTTTTACATAAATTCAATTTTTGCGTTTAGTAGATCAACTCCCAATGTTCAACTGAATACCATGTGTTTATTATTATTATTATTATTATTATTATTATTATTATTATTATTATTATTATTATTATTATTATTATTATTATTATTATTATTGTTGTTGTTGTTGTTGTTGTTGTTGTTGTTTTTGCAGTACTGTAAAATATAGATTCAATTTGTCGAACAATGTAAATAGAATGTAACACAAGTGAAATTCCATTGAAGCTGGTCATCTTTGGTAGTATATGCGATGGCATTACATATAGCACTAAAAGTCTCCAAAATGCTCGGCTCACACCAATGAGAATTTCCTTCATAACGATGGTGGCATCACTTGTGGCACGTACCATTGGTCACGCAGAATACACAAAAAGTAAGTGACATGCACTTTGTTTTATCCGTCGGGCATACGCCCTGCGAGCCGAATAGCATCAGTAGGTGTCATCCTTCTATGGTCAGCTGCATGATGAGTCGCTATTGCCATACGGACTCCTGATGTAACTGCAATGTTTGAAGAACGTCTGGTCAGAAAGACATTTGATTAGCAATTTGTGCCGGGTCACATCAGTCACCTGAACATCATAACTGTTTTGCCCATCCAAGATAGGAACCATCAGTTGTACTGTCAAGCAAATATGATATTGTTCAATAGACTGTTGCATCTAAGGTCATCGTCTGTATTCTATGTGCCAAATCATGCGGAAATAACTGATTGCTTCGTCTTGTATTCCTGGTCTATGGTATAGAATTGTTCGACGTCTTATTCTGGCTTCTTGTGAAATAAACGCGAATGGGTTGGGATTGTATTGAATAACAAGCATGTTCCTTCGAGTGTAAATAGAACATAATATAACTATTATGTTGTATTTAGCATGCACTACCTTCTACCGTCTTAAGCGGCGAAATGCACAATGTAAGTCAGCTGCGCAATATTTATGCAGGCCGCTATATTCTAACCAAGGGTAACAAACATACCCAGAATAGCATCGTGTCTTTGCAACCAAAAACACTGAAGCTTTAGACTAGACGAAATGGCTTCTGTGCGTCTATTGCCGTGGAAAGTAATACTTTGTGGACGGACGTAGGTATGGTGATACCCTGTATAATAGCTAGGTTCCAAATGCATTTTGATATAATATTAGTAGCCAAGTTTGTATATAAAATGCTCTTCAGCGCTCTTGATAATGTTACACAGGTTTTGTTCTGAATGAAAACGTCTCATCAAAACATCATACCATCAAAAAGTTGAGTATTTATGGGTGACTATTGTCAGATATTTCTTTCCTTATAACCAAATGCGATGGAATGAATTTTAATGCATTCTGATGATCAATACGCTTGTTATATACCGTTTTATCTACTTCAGATAATGCTGGCATACATAAATCGTACATTTTGCTTATCAAGCACAGGGTTCTATTTTAGGACATTTCCTGTTCCTTTTATATATAAACGACATACCCATCACTCTCTCAAACGGTGCAACCATGTTCCTATTTGCAGATAATTCCAAATGCTTTTAAAAATTCATTAGGAAGCACGTGCACGGCAAAATGATATAGACAGACTAGTCTCGTGGAGTAATTTATGGTGTATGAGGTTAAACGCAAATAAATGCAGCATTCTTACTGTCAGGAGGTCCCACAATCCTGTTGTTTTTACCTACAGTTTAAACAATACCCCTCTAGATCGCGTACATCCCAACATGACCTTGGCTTCGAATTAGACTTATCCCTCAACTGGTCAAAGCATATTGCCAAGTGTTGTAATAAAGCTAACCGTGCCTTGGGTGTAATCAAAGGAACATGCGGGTACAAAGCCCCCCCCCCCCCCCCCAAGCTACCAAGCGATTTTCCATAGTGTAGAGTCATCTTGTTTATGGCACAGTTGTGTGGTGTGTTATCAGAAACAAAAATATACTGGCACTACAAAATGTATAAAAAAGAGCGACCAGATATATATCTAAGGGTTTCCCTTCTCTAAATCTTACGAGTCGCGCCTTGGCCAACGTAATCTGCTCCGTTTATCATACAGGCGAAAACAACTGGACCTGGTGTTTTTGTACAAATGTGTAAATGGTTTTTACACCATAAATTTTTTTAATATGTTCCCCATTCAAACTGACTAAAGAAATTTACTCATTCCTGACAATAGTATACGTTTCATAGTGACCAAATTTAAAAATGAAACTTCCCGTTCAGCCTATGTTAATCGTTCTATTTACACTTGGAACCTCTTACCATCCCAAGTCCGTGATTTTCCATCAGTTCACCTTTTTTAAATGTCGACTAAATACTTACTACAGCAATTTGCAACTACAGTATTTTGACTCGTCCAATACGCGCACATGGCTGAGTAAGTGTTTTTGTCCAAATTGAAGGGAGCGGTTTATAGTGATCGACTGATAAAAGTTTAAGTAAACGTTTTTAAACTATCCAAGTTTTATTCCAAATATCTAATATAATGGAATTATAATTGTATTTTATATGCAGCTATTTGCGCGTTTTTACCTTTTCCACCAATCATCACCATTATTATGCAGTGATAGTTGTACTCATCTTTCTTCGCCAATCATTGATGGTGAGTCAACTTGTATAGGTGTATAATCACCTGTTTGACTCTGACTCGTCGGAAATATTTGTTTTAATGTGTTATGATGTTTTATTTTCGTTTAATCGTGTTTTTACTGTTGATGTTCAATATCTTGATGTATTGTTGATTGAAGCTCAATGAATAGATAAATAAAAACTCATGACAGTTATTTGTTTGGACCAGGTGTACAATGCCAGAGATATTGCAACTTTATGTATATTATAATTTATGACTTGCGGGTAAAGGCCACTAATAACCAATATATTATACCACCTGAGAGATACGTGAAATATTGACTTCCAAGACACTAGGATGCACAACAGTTTGACACAGATTTATGTGTCAGTTGGGCGTCTGAGGGGGATGAATCTAATCAAAATATTGCCAATGGACTTCTTAGATTTCCCGGAAGTATGACGATACCGCGATGTAGGCCTTCATTTTCTCGAATAACTGTCATTTTGTTACACATGGTTTCTGGATAGGGTGATGAAAATGAAAGGTTTGTTGATCTTGGACCTCGCAACCATATTGAGTTCGACGTTACCAGCAGTTTAACTGCCAAAGGTTGAGGGTTCGTATCCTACAGGAGTCAGACAAAAATTACGCTAATTTTCACCAATTGATACTACTCTATTTATTCTTTGTGCTGTGGGCCAATGCTTCAACCGGTCTAATTAAATAGACCCGAGTCGTACTTTTGTGTGTATGTCTTTTTCTCTAGCTGTAAGCACCTTTTTGTGTTAACGTCAAACTTATGTCTATGGGGGTCTGTATCTTTCTAAAAAATGAATGTCAATAAAAATTACTAGATGAAACTTTCACATACTTAACTTTGCCAGTCAATGGAAATGCCCGCCTATGTTATGTAAAAGCCATACCTCCTTTAACATCATCGTTGTGTGATGTAAAAACTACACCTTGTATAACACCATCGCTGTGTTTAATGTAAAAACCGCACCTTCTATATCATGACCGCTGTGTGATATAAAAGCAAAACGTTCCATAACATCATCGTTGTGTAATGTAAAAGCCACGCCCCCTAAAAACCATCGTTGTGTAATGAAACAGCCACACCTTCTATAACATACATCATCCTTGTATAATGTAAAACCACACCTTGTATAACATCATCGTTATTTAATGTAATAGCAGCAAATTCTATAACACCATCGCTAGGTAATGTAAAAGCCGCACCTCCTATTACATCATCGTAGTGTAATGTAAATGTCACACCCTATATGACACCATGGTTGTGTAATCTCAAAGCCACACTTTCTATAACATCATCATCATCATCATCATCGTGTAATGTAAAAACCACATCTTGTAAGCCTTTTGTTCTTTTTTGTGTTAACGTCAAATTTATGTCTATGGGGGTCTGTATCTTTCTGAAAAAATGTATGTCAATAAAAATTACTATATGAAACTTTCACATCCTAAACTTTGCTAGTCAATGGAAATGCCCGACTGTGTACTGTAAAAGCCACACCTTCTTTAACATCATCGTTGGATAATATAAAAGCCACATCTTCTATAGCGTCATCGTTGAGTGATGTAAAAGCCACACCTCCTATAACATCATCCTGGGTCCTTACTCTTTTCAGTGTTGTCCCGATTGCACAAAGGTCAGAGCGTGGGAAATTACATTTGGCGAGGCCATAGGTCGAGGGTTCAAATCCCACAGGAGGTTGCCAATAATTATGGCATTTTACGCTACACACACACACACACACACACACACACACACCAACACACACACACACACACATGTGGCAAAATGTTCAAGTATTGTGATGGATTTAAAAATTTAAACTGTTGGGTTGTTCAAACGGAGTTATACAAGGAAGAGATCTTTCTTCGTGTTTTTTTATGTATAGATATTGATGAACTAATGAATTTTGTTGGAGTTGCTGCTCATGTAAACAGTGTTTTTTCTCCTAGCTCCACTGCAGCCTGTATGTATAAGTCATTAAATGTATGCTATTCATTTTCTGTAAAGTAACGTGTGCTATTAAATCTCCTGCAATCTAAGGTTGAGTTTTCTTTTTTTTAATTAGAACAGTTCAACACAGGTATCCAAGTTGTATATGGAATATGAACTGACAGAGTGCATTACTTATCTCGTATCTTTAACTGCAAACATGGGGTTACGAGTCGCCGAAGCGAACGTCCATGATCACAGCCATTGAATTAGACACACTTTTTATCGTCGATTTTAACCATGTTGGACCCAAATTGTAGGTATTGCAACACTGCATATTTTTGTATTTTACATGTTACCGTTAAAGGTGAAAGGTCAAGATCACTAGGACCTTTGAAATTTTTATCCAGCCACAACTCTGTCAATGAATCCCCCACCCCCAAGCTGGTGACTGTCTCACAGCCAGGCTGTTATGCAACCAGAGATAATTGAACTGTGAAAGCCTGGCCACTATACCTATGAGTACACAGGCAGTGGTGCCAGTGGCCATTGATGTGGGCGTACCCTTCAATTCCTAGGAAGACCCTCTGTGTTGGTAGAGTAGACTTGTCTGCATTGTGTTATAAAGCGTGGGGGGGGGGGGGGGGGTAAGGGGTTTTTTGTACTGGCGCACCGGGCAATCGTAATCGCCGTACTTACTGGAAGTGTTTTTAATTTCTGTACTTTGTACCAACAATTAGTTGTACATTTTCTTACTTCCCTTAGCTTGTACTAGGGCAGAATTATCACTTGTACCAGTTTACTAGACTAGCCCCCCCCCCCTTACACCCCCTTCCCCAAGCAGGCTACATAGCCTGAAGCCTTCTTCGTGTGACTTCCCATCACAATAAACTAGTGCTGACTGAGAGGTGCGACGAGGGAAGGAGGTATCATCATCATCATCATCATCAATTTACAACTTACGTTTGCTGACATTCAGGCTGGTGACACTCAATAGTTAAACACTAAGATCTCTGTAAGAGTTATGCAAAGTTAAATGTCATGTATGATGGTGGAGTAGGTGAGCCCAGTAGTTAATATTAGTAGAGATTGGCATGTAAATGTTTTTATGTTCCTGTTGATAGTGAAACTCAAATACATGTACATATATACACATGTATATCAACATATACATTTTTCACTTGTTGTCATTTTATGCCCTAGATTTATAAAGCATGGGATTTTGGTGTTGATGTAGTAATTTTTACTTCATAGTATAAATGGGTTTGGCATCATATTATATAAATGGATTTAGCATCATATTTTAATGTCACGTTAAAAATTATGCAAATTATAGGGGCAATTAAAATTTTAAAACTCCCTATCTTCCAACCGATTACAGATAGACACAAAATTTAAAGTAATACATACAAGTTTGTAACACCTGTCAATCTAATGACAGTGAACAAAAACTGTAACATTTGAAATTATGCTAATTAGCAGCTCGTGAAACAGTTAAAAGTTGAATATCTTCAAAACTGTTATAAATAGAGGTGTCAATCCAACTTCCATTTGTAGGTTTGTGACATAGCCGCATCCAATGAATCATGAACCAAAGTTGTAGCATTTTGATTTATGCAAATAGGGTAAATACACAAGATTGAATCCTTGAATAACTTTCAAATTCTTACAGATAGAGGAGTCATCCCAACCTCAATTTGTCGGTTTGTGACTGAGCCGCATTGAATGAAACATGAATCAAAGTTGTAGCATAAAGTGAATACATAAAATTTACGTCTTGAATAACTTCAAAACTACTACAGACTGAAGTGTCATTCACACTTCAGTTGGTAGATTTGTGGGATAGTTGCATCCAATGAACCATGAATCAAAGTTGTAGCAGGTTAATTTAAACAAATTAGGCAAAGACACAAAATGAAAATTTTGAATAGCTTCAAAACTGCTATAAATTGAGGTATCTTTCCAACTTCAATTTTAGGTTTTTGACATAGCCACATGGAAAAATGTTGCACAAGTTAAATAAATACTGAATAGACAATCGTTAAAAGTTTTCTGGGCACACAGACAGATTTGCTGACAAGCAAATCAAATTTGTCTAGTCTTTAATGTATTTACGACTGACGATTGCGTTACCTTCAAAATGACCAAAATACAGATTATGCTGTCACGTTTCTTTATTGTGTTAGACCCCGTCATTCCTGATTGGTTCCAAAATTCCAGGCCACCCATGTTGAACATGATTCCCTATCAAAAAAAAAAAAAAAAAAAAAAAAAAAAATCAATGTCACTTGATTTCTGGCATCCCTTTCAAATCAGCAGTGAAAGATGTAGCAACATTCTGCAAAAGGCCCCTTCAAACAAGCAACATACAACTTTTTATGGTTGGTTCCGCTTGGCAATTTCACGCTGTTACACCAGCCTGGAACAAACTGATAATTGGAGTCTGATATCATTCGGTTCCAATAATGCTAGGCCTGCGCACGCCACTCTACCCATTAGAAACAACTGTGCAGTAGAACAAACTGAAAAATTGAGTCTAGTATCATTCATTTCCAACGATTCTAGGCCTACGCATCCCACCTGAACCATTGAAAACAAACCCGTCTGTCGTATCCCGTGTACATTGCACGCTTCTCCTGCAGTTTCGATTAATTGGCCCAGATGATATCTCTTTTTCTGGCACATATATTTTTTTTCAATGGCAATGATTTCGTTAGCGTTCCATTCATAACATTGAACTGCCTGGTTCCACAATAAATTCTTTCCGTGGCCAACATTTGAAGACTTACGGCTTAACATTTGAAAGTGACTCCATTTCCGCCTTTATGACCGTATTTCCTGAACTACATTGACGACACACCCTGTAACTGCGCAAATCACTTACTTTATCGGTCTGAAAGGAAACGACATTTATTATGTGTTATATATATATATATATATATATATATATATATATATATATATATATATATATATATATATATATATATATATATATATATGTATATGTGTGTGTGTGTGTGTGTGTGTGTGTGTGTGTGTGTTGCTATTCAAAGAAAAGTATTGAAATAATACTTTTGGCAATGACCAGATGATTACTTACCGGTTAGTTAGAATACTACATATATTGGCTTTCTATTTGGCACACACAAAGAAAGGTGTTGTCTTTGTTTATTTGTTTTGGGGTTTGTTTTTTTTTTGGTGTTTGTTTGTTTGTTTGTTTGTTTGTTTGTTTTTTTGGTTTGTTTTCTTTTGTTTTGAAGAAACACACCCTCAATGACATGAGTCATGCACAGCATTGTATTCAAAATAGGGGCAAGAAAGTCTTTCTTACACGGGGGAGACCGCAATTGATGTATTCGAGATTTATCAAATTAAAGACCATGGACAGCAAAGGACCTTGTTACAAAGTCACTGAAATAACTGAAACGTAGCCATGCTCAAGTTCTTTCGGTATCATAAAAATGTCGCAAAATTGTTTTGGCCATTAAAGCATTAAAGAGCAAAGTATGTTTTTTGTGATGTTTTTACATTAAATTTAAAACATTAATACTATCTTATGACACCCTAATTCGAAATGCATATTTACTATTTTGTTACGACATTAGCCTAGATTTGAACGAATATTTTTGTGTATATTTTTGATAGATACGTGCGTTTTAAGACGATATTTGATTGACCATGTCTGTGGTAGGTCCAGATTGTCAGTGGGCAACCAAACAATCGCTAGGGTTTAGTTGTCTTGCCAGACCACGCCAGTCGTTTGTATAACAAGTATATCTGATCTTATATATTAAAATAATCAATTAAAAGCCTTGTCCAGGTAATTGAACGTGGTATTACATTATTGATATAAAATGCGTATTGCAGTAACATAAACAATGGGTTGTCTTGTTTATTTTGGCATGCACTTATAAATGTTTTCAGGTATGTATTTCTATCGACCCTAGTAACGATGAAGGTATTGTTGTTGCTTCAAGCCTTGCTATTACTCATGTCCTATACCCCACAATTTTTACGAATTTTTGAATGAAAATGACACCGATTGGTGAGATCTGTGGGTAATTTTGTGCTGAGCATTAACCCTCTAATTTGGAGAACGCAAAATCCTTTGCAATTGTTAAAACCTCTTCTTTGCTGTCAATGTTGATGTTAATTTATACCACGTTTGCTACTTTCAAGCACCCAGTATCTTTATGGAAAGTTAAATTCAGACAATTTCTATGTCTCTGCCATGTCAGCTCATCAGAGCATGGGAAGTTGTCTTAACGGATATACGTCGGTATATCTGTAAATGTAAGTTTCTCTCAATGCTATACACTGTAACAAAACCCATCCTCTCTACTTGTCCACTGAAGCACGCTTTTTCTTTGACTTTACCATAACGATGTTCTCAATAGATGATCCAATGCTCAGGCGGCATCACTCAAGGGATGATTCCAGAGTAAATTTGCATTGGTCACGATATACACTTCAGACATGAGCTTGCCCAAATGACAACGATTAAGTCAATATCAGAAGCAGGTGGTAATAAATAGGATGCCAGGCCTAGGGATGCTTTATATTATCTCTGTGAGTAAATTCTACCAATCAGTTTTGCAGGGAAAACAATGCGGGACTTTCCAGTTTGAAAGTGTACGTGCTTGAGTGTTAGTGGGACGACCAAGTTATGTGAATTAAACGGACGCAGGGTTGTTACCTGCACCGAGTTACAGCTTAATCTGTCAAAGGTCAGGGTCCTGGAAGGGAAAATGCTTGATGGTTATCTTTTATTAAGGTAACTCTTGCGGACACAATCTCTTGTAAGCTTTGTAGGTCATGTGCTAGCAAAAGTGCCAGTAGAACGTTTTTACCCGGCATGATGTTGTCCTTGTACCAATGCCTAAGTTAGCATCAATCATATCACCAAAATAAACCTCTCGTATCTCGTCAGCATTTTCTCTTGAGGTTACTCTTTCCAAACTCCGCTCAGCATTTTGATGATCTCTCGCCAGTTGATATAATCACATTATATATTCATCTGCATCTTTAGTTTAGTTTAAAGTAGAACTGGACATATGTATGACATCTTTAGTCATACGTTTTTAAAATGTTTATGTCATTACTTTTCTGCCTCCTAGTACAATAAAAAAAAAAAAAAAAACGTAAAAAGGTATCTTGTTTCGTTTATGAAATTTTCTATGGCGAATGAACGACTTCATTTTAAAATATTTAGAAATTATGACAAACGCTTATGTCAAAAATACAAAACTGTAAATGTTATGCCTGAAGCAATGAAATACTATCTAACAACGATTGCTAGCTGATATATAATGATAGGAAACATTTTGTTTATTCATGAACAATCTATTTAAATTAAAAATACAAAAATTGTTACTGATATGTTTCCAAAATGCATTTAGAAACAACATTCAGAAAGCTCCAGAGTAGCAGTAAGTTTGACTATACTGGAGGCCTCCAATCACCCATCGTGGTCATAAGTGCCAATGCTGTATCTAAAACATTTTCAAATAATATATTTTATGTTCGGAACGAGCAGGACTCGAACCTGCAACCTTTGGCATCAGTCGCCAAGCTGAAATGGGTAACCAGTAATGTCTTCACAATTTAGCTGTTCGAATTTTAAATTGAATAATGTTGGAACTATGTTGAAATAGATTGATCGCAGAGTACTGAACAAGGGTCATTAATATAAGTGCCATTTTCAGAACTGAGTGTGCGAATAGACATGAACCCTGGTACTCCACCGAAATAGCCAGCTCCCATCTACAAGTAAACAATTGTCACATTTCTTGCTTACTTTTATAAGAAATAATTTATTCTGTATGAAAGACCACTGGATTACCTTTGAGGATTCTTTGTTTCAGTTTGCTTTGGAGACAGTATTTGTGGTTCCAAAAATAGAATATGAAAGCTCAATGTCCTGGTCGGACTGATAAATCCGGCAAAGACAGAGTTCGACTTTTAGTGCATAAAAATGGATATACAGGTCAATGGCCTGGTTTGTACAAAGGGGCAGTGATTTTATGTTTTTTGTATTGCATACTCATATACTCAAGAATGCTCATTATTCTAATGTGTATTTACATCCACTGACAAATTTGCTGTTAATAGACTAGCACCAGCGTTTACTTTGGCACAATAGTTTGATCGATCTTTAGGGTCACGGTTTTAAATCTAATGCACATCTATATATTAAGACGCCTGCAAACTGCCTCGCCATTTTTTTCAGAGAAAAGTCAAGTTCTATGCGGCGTTCTTTTGCATGTATTTTGGGTGACATAGCGGCCTGAGCGAGTCAATCACATGTGTTTGAGATGCTAAAAAGTGGTTATACTTTTCATGTTTTCTATTTTATTTTACTTTTTCTAGCTTTTCCCGAGCCTACATATATCTAAATTGTATGTTTGGCAGACCCTTTTGATGCCAGAAAATCACTTTAAGGTTCAGGAATGATATATCATATTTGTGTCACGAGCGGTCACTTTTATTCGTCAAGTGCTCAGTTAGATGAAGTAGTGAGATCTTGTCATGATATCCATGAAATCTTGCAGTATCAGAGGGGAAACCGTCGAGAGAGAGAAGTTTGACACATGATGTCTGTTTCTGGAATTTTAACCCATTTTGGCAGAACAATTAACATTCCATTTTTCCGTATGTGGCAGGAATTTATACATTGTAATTTATTTGGTAATTTGTAAAATGTAATTTGTAAAATACAACGACCATGTCCTCTATTTGCTTAAAGGAAATTTTAAGTATTGATCTACCTTGATCTACATTTATTATCCCTAAGTAAAGTTTTGTGAATATTTTTTTTTTTGCAGCCGGACGAAACCAAATATCGATGTATTCCATTCCTTTATTGAGTTCTTTTATCTTGTTCTGTGGTGTTTTGTGGGAGGGGTGACAGCCCGTGGGACTCACTTTTAGCAAGCAAACGATGAAATCGCCCAGCGTAAATGCAGTTATACTTGGCTTATCTTGTACCATCTCTTCTGTTCTGCCACAGGGTATGCTAGCTCTATATTACCAACACCTTCACAGTGCACCTCTATCGATATTTAACCCGCCATTCATTAAGATTCAGTCAAAACTTTCCTTGGCGTTGCTGGGGCACTAACCCTTCAACCAACGCCAGTTGGATCTGCCACCCACCAACATAAGGCGGGCCCGTTCAGAGAAGCTTCCATTAGAGCTTAAATTATTTCTATAAATATACCTCTTTAAAACAGAAAGAAAAAAGAACAGGTAATTCTGGATCAGCCCTCATGATATCTGACGCTTCCACGCACTTGACTCCGTTTTTCAAGTTAAGGCTTCAGGAATTTTGTGGTCCGTTCAGTACACTCATAGGTGACTTTTAAAAATGGCGATCCAGGCTTTGTTATTTTTTTAACCTGAACCGAAAAGGTATGTAAGTAAGAATGTCGAATATTATTAGTGACTTGGTCAAGATATGTGCACATTGAATTCCGCCGATAACAACGGAGTCCAAGTAAGAGTGTGTTTAGTAAGGTATGCTTAAATTGGCGCATCCACGCTGACAGACTGACGCGAGTAGGAGAGTGGCCACACTCCTTTAATGGGCCAAATTGCAGTTTAATCAGCAAAGTGCGACATTGAACGACGGGGTAATAGCTCTTCGCGACTACTTGTAAGCACAAATGAAATGAGATAATCAAAAGCTGATTTGCTTCTGTCAGATTTACATAAAGGTGCACTTAGCGACCTTCCCACAGAACCTTTGTAAGGGACCAAAGACTGTGAATGCGACAGGAACAACTTTAACTAGCGTATGAGATACCAAGCATCTACTGACCAGTATATGAATACAACTGACCAGGATATATTATTAGATTTATGTGAGGTTCTCTACTTGTGTTCGGTTTGATTCACTTTAAAATTACAATACATAAGACTATCTTTTGAATTGCAGGCAATTGTTCATACAGGTCTCCTCACCTCGACGAATTTTCCTTTTCTAGTGTGTTGTGACTCATTATGTCATAATTCTCTCGTTCAAAATTGGTTTGATGATTATAGTTTTAAATGTACAAGTGTCATAGATAAAATTAATTGAAGATATGAACCCGCGTTAAGTTGGAACAAGCTGTCATGATTGATCTCGTCTGCAATTCCCATACAATATATGTTGTATTAACGATAAACTTACGAAGACGCATCGAAGCAGATGAAATTTTACGTCGGGGTGCTTTGAGAGGGAAAGACCCCAATACATTCGCAGCTGTAGATCCAACATAACAATATATATTTTTTTGGTTTGGCATTTTTTACGATAAAGTTGAATTAATATTGAATGAATAATTGGCTCCTAAAAACATCTTTTATTTTGTCCCTATAATATAATTTGTTTTTGTCACAAAGACCTTGTAGAAGCCAAGGTGTAATGGGTGGCAAAAGTTCCTGCAAAATATGAACAGAAATGGTCTTCAGCATTCGCGCCATTGCTTTGCATTATCAGGGGCTAAATATGAATTATGATATGAAGAGCATTTCGCATTTCCGCCGTTGATAGGCAGAAGCGATCGCAAACCACACAATATTAGCCATCGACATGTGCTATGTTTAAAAAAATTCAAATGTTCTGCAACACTTCTGTATCATGTATTCCCCAAATCCGTTAACTAAGTTTTATACGCCCCATGTCCATTCCTGCCACTGCTAACCTCTAAAATACAAATACGCAAACATCTTTGAATTAATTTCTAATTTTTATTTTTACCGAAGGAACTGCGATACTGCCATTTTGGGTTTATTGACGCTCAGCACTGAACTCAGGAGAATGCGTTTAGCATTCAAGTGTAATTATGCTTCGATGGTGTACTTAACAAACTGCCAAAACGACGATACTGCCGGCATCGAACAGCTGTAGGAGACCAAGGACCTGAAATGTTTGGCTCTTTATGCAGTTTCTTGTGTAACTTGTATCTATAAACGACCCAGACAGAAATCGCCTGAGGCTGCGTCTGTTGGCAGCTATTAACAGCCAATACCTTTTGTTATAATACCAGTGAGTACAGAAAGTTATTAGTGTTTTGCTTCTGCTACTTTTCCAAGAAAGATATTTTGTACATCTATGAAAAATATTTGTAACCTACATGAATACCACAAACCAAACATAAAAACCAAAGATTAAATGTGGACAGTACCAAGGAGTGCCATGATCAATATTATATATACCATTTTCTGTCGCTTTTGTGGTAGGCCAATATAGTTACAATAAAGATCGTAATTCCAGATAATTTTCCGGCGATACAAAGAGATGTCTTCAGTATCCTGAATACTTGTGATTATTGATCCAAATATGTGGCCCAAGGCCATGATAACTTTTCAATAACTGTTTGAAAAATAAAGACAAATCTTCCCTTACTTGGAAGCACAATTGAAAGGCGAGGACAAGTTTCAATGACTGACGTAGTTAGGGCATGTAATGGTAACTGTAGTATTTTCTCAATAAATGGCAATTAACACTTTATTTGATATATTTATTGATAGTACAATGTTGTTTTGCCCCTCAGTTTGAATACTGTGTTTTATATGTACTTATAGAATGCGTCATCGGCCAAAAGAATGACAGCGCCGTTTTACATGATTGGAAAATGCTATATTTTTATAGGAGTGACAAGTATATATACACTTTTAATTATTTGCATCCGTTTTTATCTAAAGGTAATTTAGACAAGACGTGAGAGGCATGCGTGTATGCTACAGTCTTGGTATACTGTCATAAATTAAGATTTCCTGGATGCTTATTTACCATTTAAACCGGAAACCTGGTAAAAATATGTGTCACTGGGATATATGAGCTACAGTACACGTCATTTTCAAATTTCTTGGCTTGTAAGATATTTATGGCTTTTTTGGACAAAGGGTCATCAAGATATACTGACAATGTTCAGTGAACGCTATCTTGGTACAGATATTTTTCAATCACAAAAATGTATTTTGTTCATTCGTGTGCTTTTTCCATTAGCATATAAACGTCGATATATTGCGTGTACATTGAATGAATGATATGTCACACAGGGCCCTAGTATTGGCTAAGTGATTAATGAAAACAACAGCGTTGTAAATGAGGAATGAGTTTCTAAGTAGTTAACCGACAAAGAATACACATGCTACATTCCCATGTTAAGAACTCTGTGACCTCGCTCAAAGCTGTTGAAGCTACAGATAGACGTGCCTTACTAGTAAAACTACACACGTATTTCTGACGACAATAAGCTATACGACACACTTAAATTGTGGAAGAAACTCGGTAATGTACTGCAAAAAACACGGGACAACATAAAATGTTGTAATACTAGAAAATTATAATCATGGTGGTGCTGTTCATACACCCAGGTACTCTTCGGCTGTACTATTGATATGTTCGAAATGTCCTGAATATGGCAATATCTGATGTTAGAATAAGTTTAAGTCTAAGACGTTGCTCAGTGTCCGTGAATCAGTTTTTACCTATACTAGAAGTACCCTATACCTGGCTACAAAAGAATAGAAACTTGCTGAACTAATCTTTCACTCACAAAGATACTCTTTGCCCACTTAGAGAATGTTATGTCACACACATGACAGAAATATTTCTTTTTGCTTGATACCCGTCCTTTACCTGGTAATTTTTTTTACTTGTACCTAGTGACATCCGTTTTATATGTGCAATTTGCAACATTAACACTAAAACCAACACGTGCTTTTATCTGTTTTTTTGTTTTTGTTTTTGTTTTTGTTTTTTTGTTATTATTATTATTGTTTTGTTTTTAGTTTTTTGTTTGTTTGTTTGTTTTGTTTTGCACAATTGGGTGATAAATATGAGCAATAGTATTGAGGAAACGGATCCCGTTTTTATGACACTGAGAATTAGTCTTTCTCACTGTCAAACCACATTTGGGTTCTCGTTTCAATTTGTCATCGAAACCAAAATAAGATGCATGCATGTGCTGCAAAAACAATAAATAGCTAAGGTTGTACGGTTTCCGTATGAAAGGCCTAATTAATTCGAAGCAATATCACGGTCGCTTACTGTTATAATTTAGGTCAAAGTATGTATGTATATATGTATGTATGTATGTATGTATGTATGTATGTGTGTGTGTGTGTGTGTGTGTGCATGTATGTATGTTGGTATGGATGGATGGATGGATGAATGAATGGATGGGTGGTTGGATGGATTGATGGATGGATGGCTCCCTTTCTACTGTGGCGTAAATGCAGAAAGGATAAATATTTTCATATTTCTGAGATGGTATCGAGGATTTGTAAGCACAACAATTAATGATGTTTTAAGAGTCCGTGTCAGTCACCTGGAATGCAGGAGGCTTCACGTGATAAGAAGTATTTTTATTGCGACGTTCATATTTCCCTGCAGATGTAAGTAAAGTTATTTCCTCATGAGGGAGTGCTTTTTCATCGATTAAAACATTACACATACATACATACATACATACATACATACATACATACATACATACATACATACATACATACATACATACATACATACAAATAAACCTGGCGAACAAGCATGGAAAAGTCCATTCATGCAGAAGGAGGACACTGACATTTCATAAATTACGATTTAGGTTAAAATCAGTTTCCCCAGTGCGGCGAGAAGGGCCTGTCTACGCAGGCAAGGTGAACTGATCATTTGACTGTTTTGTGAGAGAATTGTATTAACAAAATCGTATATACATATTACATACATTCTGGAAGTGCGAATTCTTTACACCATGAGAAAAAGGCTGTAGCCAACATCATTAAATTTTGAATTTGAAAGGATTATCAGCAAATCAACCTTTTTTTTTTGCTTCATATGAACTAGTAATCGAGTTCAATGCGAGATAAGAATGGTTTCACATATTTCCCATGGAAAGGGTTTTTGTACACCAGCACCCGGCGACAATGACAGTATGCCGCTTTATGGCCAAAATATCAATCCGGAGCTTGATTAGTTTTGGCATAATAAAACATCAATATGAACCATGTTGCCAAACACTTGGATTATGAACCATGTTGCCAAACACTTGGATTAGAGTGTCTGATCGCTATATTGTGGTTAATTAATGAAAAAAAAGCTAAATAAGTACAAATTCAACAGATGTCCCGATTTGGAGCAATAAATTATGCTCTAATACTTGGGTTGGAATGTCTCTGAGTATATAAACCTGAAAACATTCACGGCCACTTTTATTTATAAAGAAATAGTCATAAATCTTTCAGTTATACGCACAGAGTTGAAAGACAATTAACTCTTTCAGTGCCAAGGCTTGGACAGAGTCAGCAGCGCTTCTCGGCACGCTTTGGGCGCAATGTTTCCAATACACTACAACAAAAAAACTCGTCAAAAGCTTGTAATTTGGCTTTGTTCTTGTGGGTATGTTTGGTGTGTGTTTAGAAGAATCCATTGTCTTAAAATGATTGCGTTTGAACAGCATTTCTGGCAGTCTGTTGACCTGGCAAGATGCTAGCTTGATGAAATATATCGCCGATCCGACGCTGTAAGCCGGTTAAACATTTCGATTGGTGTCACTGTGCATGCCACGAATATCCGGAATTGGAAGCAGAAGAGTCATGATTCGTTTCTCAAAATACTTTCCACTTGTACGATTTTGAGAACCATGCCAGCATTAGCCTTTATGGGTAAATCACCTGAGTGTGTAATCACCTGCCGCTTCTACTTAAGCGAAGAGGGCAGTGTAATAAAAATGCAAACAACAGTGTCTTGTGCAGCCAAGTGGCATGCAACTGGTTAATTTTCCTGTTTTGGCGCTTCTACATGGGTAATACATAAGTCATTGAAGGGTAGCAAATTTACAGTGCTAAACTCTGCTGAGAATAATGGACCTTGTTGCCGGCGGGGAGCAGGAGAAGTTCTTAAATAGCCAGGTGAAACCCACCGGCTTTGAACATACTTAAAGCTATGTACATGTTCATTGTATCGGATACCTATACTCCTCCGCATCAAATTAAATTTTGTTTCAATTCGACTGATTCAATTAGCTAGAGACATATTGAAGAAGATAACTGGACATATTGTTAGTTTCTTTGTCTCTTGAAGGTAGAGAAATATTTATGAACGCTAGTGAAGAACCGATTCTTCTCGAAGGAACGTAACCATGTATTTGGTTTGAACATATATTAGCTCAAAGGAATTGGGTAGCAGGCAAGGCGTCTATTGAACCCTTGCACACACACAAAAAAGAAAGAAATAAACACGTGTCACAGGACAGCATGGAGAGAAAGACATACAGGCAGAGGATAAGCATCACATGAATACAAAGTTAAGTAAGGATATATATAATGTAAATACAGGGTTCCAGAGGCCGATTGATAACAGCTATTTTGTAAAATTAATATACTGTTATCATGTACATATTTCATCTCTGTATTATACTGTTCAATTTGTAGTGAATTTTGACTACTGTTCGATCCATGTAGTAGATGTTTCTACAGTGAAACGGGCACATGGAACAATTATATTTCTTCAAGAATTTCATCAAATTACACACAACAGGTACTCTGAGCAGTAGTGAAGAGCATTTTATTACCACACCCGCAAGCTCATGATGGCAGTGCAATTGCACAATTTTGAAACCGACCAGCATTTTAAACAGCTAGTCCCTACACGTACTGGAGAAAGTATTATATTTTCTCTTCTATTAGCAATATAAAATTTAATATTACTGTTTGTGTTTGTAACTAACTTTAAATTTTACTCCTGGACGGATGCTATTTTCCTTTATATCGAATGATAAGTTATTCCATAACTTGGCAGTAGATCGGAAAATTATCACCATTAAAATAAGAAGAAATCTTTAGAAATTGTATTAAGAGTTTAAAATGCCTATCTGCAAAGAATCTGATGTAGTTTCTTCTCTTTAGAACCGACGAGAGTTGTACCATGGTAATAACACGAAACAATATAGATATTTTGCAGACAATGTATCTTAACAAATTGGGCTAATCAGAACCTCGTCCGGTTTATGGAACTTATGCAACAAGCCTTTTCTTGTGGTTTGTTTGTTTTTGTCAATGATTTTTTTTTTCAACAGTTTTCCCTTGGTTTCTACTCAAAAGTGAAATATAAATTTCGATGACTCAAATACTGACGCTCTGTAATATATGACTGACCGACATGCATACACCTCTGTTGATACAACTGATACTTGCCAGACCAATTCACATTGTTACAATTTTACAGTTAAAATAGGGAGATATGCAATACCGTAACATTAAAAATCATTGATTCTGTGCCAGTGAAAAAGTGTGACGCGATTCAAAATCATCTTATTGTTTTGTTTCATTATTATTATTATTATTATCATCATCATCATCATCATCATCATCATCATCATCATCATCATTATTATTATTATTATTATTATTATTATTATTATTATTATTATTATTATTATTATAAAGTTAAAGAAAATCTATTTTAATATAACCGACATTTTCCCCTGCATTCTGAATATTGGCACTTAAAATTATTAAAAGCAAGTAATTATTTCAGAAAAAGCTGGTACAACAGGGATAAGAATATTTTTCCTGGCAAAAATAGATCTTAAGAGACCTTATTGAGTGCTTCAAATGTAAATATATAAAGACCATAATGGGACAACTACACTTACATGTTTCAATCAGTCTCTTTTCTTTCTCTCTCTTTTTCTTACTCTTTTAGTACTCGTATATATTTTCTCCTGTGTACATGTGTTAGGCATCCTTATATGAAGGACAATGCAATAAAAATATTTATGTGTTATGTTCATACATGTTTTTAGTATGCAAAATATGATTCACGTGTCGTTGCTTGATAAAACAACCGAGTTTAAGTTCAAGCGAAATAATTAATGGGTATTGCACACTTGATCGCTTTAGCCCACTATTGTAATAATTGAATCTGGAACCAACGATTCGGTTAGGTTGCTTAAAAGACTACTTCGAAGTGAAATTGAGCCCAGCATATATATATATATATATATATATATATATATATATATATATATATATATATATATATATATATATATATATATATATATATACATATATATATATATATATATCTTTGTGCAAACCCATGTCTTATTCATTGAATAACTGTTTGAGTGCGTTTTTATAGCATACAGGCATGTCGTATTAGCTTTGCATGGAACAGATGTTACCCAATAGTTGCGCGGTTGTTACTTTAGCAGAACTTCACGGACTCTTATTTAATCATCAATACCTAACAATACCAGTCAGTATCATTTATGATAGTAATCAAAATCAAAATTCTGTTTATAGTATGTTTTAATCATGGCAGAAAGTGTGTTTGATTTATTTTTCCATGTCATGTTATCTGTGAAGATATCATGTGGCAGCTAGGGTCTAACAACCGAAGAAAAAATGGATGACTTCCCTTTTGGCCTTTTGACTCTATGTACATGTCCTTGAGTGCAGATTCAATTGGCCGCTTCCCAGGAAATAACCTACCTCTGTGAATACATAAAAGCTAGGTTTTATGTCAGTTTTCCTGGATGATTTCCTTTCCACTTATTTACTTAGGTGGTGGAGCACAATTGTGTTTCCGGATCTTCTGTACTTCTCACCATGGCTTTGTTGAGCGTGTTAGCAAGATGTGCTACGCCCCTGCGCTTGTGTGCCAGCGCACCGCGGGCATAAATCAATGTCAGTTCGTTAGCCACAGAGCCACGTAGCAAACAATCATCAGTTGTCCTTTTTGGGCGAACACAACAGATGCAATTGAGAATTATCACAGTTTGAAGCCTTGGTTTACTTACATAATATAGATATGATACATGCAGCAAATAAGATTTCCTGCATAAAAAGGCAGTGTATGTGGCTTGGCGGGATAGGTAGTCCACATTCTTCAGAAGGTGACTGTGAATAGAGTGGATAAGGTATAGCTACTAGAAGGTTGCTTAAGACGCAGGAATGATATGTGTGGGGCAAACCAGCCTGTTCAGTTGGTTTCTGTTCAGAATTATATTTGTGTCTCTTTGTCCAGAACCACTTCCTGGTAGTCGTTACCCCATTCCTCAGTCCGAAGTTCATTAGTTTTCTGATCCAAAATTGTTCTGTATGATAGTTTTTAATGAAATTTATTAAAATTGAATATATTTCGATGAAAAGAGTTGTTATGCGGCAGGGCCACGTTTCTCGCGCTTTGTCAAAGGATACAGCTAAATGTTCACATCAATACATTTTTCTGCCGTAGATAAACATAGTCAAATTTATTCAATATTCGTATTACGTAATGTCTGATGAAATACACAACTGTGGCTTATTGCCGCTTTTGTCCAAAACTCTCGGATATTTCTTTATATCAGGATGACCACAACATACACACCCATACATACCCACACCCACACCCACACCCACCCCCACCCACACCCACACATTGCTATTTGTGAATTCTCCTATCGTCCAACATTACAGATCAGGTTCGCGCTTGACCATAATGAACTTCTAACCCGTCATCGTTTGCTGTTTTTGTTCAAAAGGCTGAACAAAAGTGTATTGATTGTTTACGACACCAGTAAACATATATTTGTTACTTGCAGACACAGCTGTGATTATTCATTTTGTATGATACATCATACAGTTACAACTATGCCATCGGCCTTTCGTTACCAGTCCGACCCTGGCCGCCAAAGACAGCGCTAACGCGTCCAACAGTCAGGGAGATAGTGCGCAAAATTTAACGGAGAAAGCAGTTTGGATTTATGTGGAGGCTATACATACGGCAAGCTAGGTTTAAACAGTATAAAACAGTTTCAACACATGAAACAATAATTTTCCCGGTTAAAAAAAAAAAAACAACAAACAAACAAACACCCAAGCAAACAAAGAAAAACATGAAAAGATGACAACGGCCCATGAGAGAAGTCGGTATGCAGGTAGCAAACTGCTTTTTTAAAAATGACAGTGACCCATAAGAGACCTCAGTGCACAAGTCCCAGGTTGCGGTTTTATAAACGATCAATGTCCGAAGCGACAATTTGATTTTACAGCATAATACATTTCGACTCATTCAAGAAAAGCTACCATATTTTGTTTTTGTTTGAGACACCCTTTGATAGTATAATTGAGGCACCACCAGTATCTATCTTTTGTGTTCAGATTCTCCATTGCGAAGACACACAGCTGATATGACAACTGCCTTTGTGATGCACCATCATGTCAGAAATATTGATTATTTTTCGTTACAATTATGCTCAGCTCATAACTGGAGTTCGCTAAATAAGTTTACATAGTTCAAAACCAATATACATGTGGCTTAATACGACCTGGGGGTAATACAGTACCTTGAAGGACACGAGGATGTAATAAAAGACCATACGTTTTTGTATGTGTATTTGTAGCAATTGTTCTTTAACCCAGACTTGTATAATAAAGTAATATAAAGGTGGACAATCGACATTTTGGTAGAATATAGGCAACTCTAAATATTGCAAAAACCCATAGGCACTGAGGCTGCGATTGTGAATAGATTACCATGTAATAGGGGTTAACTGGTACCTGAGCATATACTGGATGATGGAAAATTTTCCCGAAAGATAAATATTGTCGATTTTTTCCCGAGAAGGTTCATTGGGAATATGTGACAAGGCATTATTCTCTATAAAAGGATACTGAATAACAGTCCCGATCAAGTGTATATGTTCTTGGGGGGTACAGCTCATTTGACAGTGTATGTCTAGCACATGTAAAATGCGTGGTAACATAATCATCGAGTACATTTTAGGTGTCTTATAAATACCACAAATTGAAATGGGAATCGTAAATAACTGGTGTCCAGGGACATGGAAACAAATTTACTTCACCGAAATTAAAACAAACTCGCTCTCTCCTTCTTCTCCGTAGAATTTACTTTTTTTACATAAAACAAGTGCCTTCGGCTGTGCCCTGCAAACAACATAAACTGATACAAAGGAGGTAATGTGTCAAAGCGGAAAGAGTCGCCATTTTAAACATGTTTTAAAAAATGTGTCCAAGTTATCTAAGGCTTAACAAAAATATACGTGTGGTTTAATAATCTGACCGACCCCACTGAAAAGGCCTGAATTCCCGACCATATATTTTTTATGAAACATTGAATAATAAAAAAGTTGCCCTTCCCTAATAAAAAAATGCTCAACCCTAGCTGAAAGATTTTATCGAGAAAGTGACGGTCGTGTGCCGTTATTTTGCAGTAAAGTCAACTCAAACACAGCAGTTATTTCACCTTGTCTGGAGGGTTAACTTGGCTCCTGAAAACAGCATAGCAACACAAAGTTCAATAAGCCTAAGGCATAGCCATGGGTGTTCAGTGAAACAGCTTAGTTCCGGCTGTTCGTTGATCGTTATCGTAATATTTCGCTAGTTTCCAGGTGTCCGTTCTCCGAACTACCAGGGAAATGGTCATAATAGTACTTTTTAAAAACATGACTTACTATCTTAACTTGAATCTGCCAGCTCTGTTGTGTCTGAAGCTGTTATCATCGTCAGTTACAATTCCAAATGCGACATGATATCTCGAGTGGGCAGACCATGCACCATTTTGAACATGACACAATGCATTGCAGAACAGGTGCACAAAAATACATTTGATTTGGATATCAAAGTGAATCGCAGCCACAGTTTATATCATTATTATTGATGCTCTGATATATTTGTAAGATATATACTTTTGGTTTCATAAATTATGTTCCCGCAAAATCGTCCAAATGCTACTATCCTCATTTACAAACCATTATATACGGAGTCCACAATTTTCAATATGGCAGCCAGGTTTGTGAGTTAGTGTCAATTCAATATTTTGGAGGGGTAGTATCCAAACTATGTGTGATAAGCGTTAACGGAAGGTTAATTTGTCGAGTGTATGTTATGTAAAATATATAATGGCACTTTTTCAAGTGTGAGCATTACCTGAAACTGTAAATACAACGGCTTGAAATTACCAGTTGTTGCTAACAGTGGGCCTCAGAAAAGGAATATTGTATCAGACACTGAAGTTGCCCCCAGACTATGAAATAAGTAGCTGGACTAGTAGGACCTGCCAAGCGCTTCTCCTGAGTGAAAGATGGAGCTTAGGGGAGAAAGTTGCCCCGATAGTGGATACAGGTCCGAAAGTACCGGCGGCTTTTTATATAAGTGGTAGCTATTCCTTTACTGTAGTGTGCCTGTGGATTTGAGTTTCCTTGTGACGAATTGAGCGAGTGTAAGGTATGTGTGCAGGACCTCACCGTTAATTTCAGTCATCACCCTGTGAATAAATATGAGACAATGCGAATTCGTATATGGAAAGAACCTGGATAATTTCTGAGGCTTTTGGGCAAGTTTACAAAAAAACTTTGGTTATGTATGTGCTCTGTATCAATGTATGCACGTATATATCAAACAGTTGATATTAAAAGAAACTTAACAGCATTTACGATAAGGAGACACTACGACGACATAGGAGTGGGTTATCATGTCAGACTGAATAAGAAACTCTAAGAGGCGCAAAGTGCGTTGTGTTTTGTTATTCATTCTAACAGAATAAACAATATCTGCGACTAGTGTCTCCCTTTTAGACCATTCTATTTGTACGTACTTTTTAGAGAGTAACATTTGTCCATACTTTGAACAGCTTGTTGCTCACCAATCTTATTAACTGTATTGAGCCATAACATCTAGCGTCAAGTGCACTCCTTGCAAATGGCTCCCCGTGCATGCACCAACAGGTTGACCAACGTAAAGGAAGGGTTGTTTAGTTCCAGCGAACCGAATCATACAATGGTTTAGACAGGTCATTGAAAAGCACATCTTGTCCAGAATCCCATGAGTTTTAATCATATTGGATCCCTTGGCTCTCTTAGGGGGTGTACAGAGATTAAGCAAATGTGAGAGGAGCATCCCAAAAGTCTTGCCACTGGCTCATTAACAGAACAGCAGAGTAATTACATTTTCGTTAAAAAGATACAACCATTACCCGGGTCAATAGTCTTCGTCCATAAAAAGTTGTTGTCAAGCAGTTCAATCAGGTCTTTATAAAATGCATGTTGTTGCGTACAGCCTCCTTGGGTCTTGAACGTATTACCTTGGCGAGGATCTGTTTAGTATGTGGACATATGGAGACAGAAAATGGGCTGCAAATGACAAAATACGTCAGTCGTTGCCAAAACATTTTAGAGCAAGTCGTATACATAAAGATTCCCAGGTTCAAACCTTCATTGTTTGTCCTTTGAGTTTCAGTCAGTGAAAAGAAAATTACGAATAACTAGATTAATTTCAGACAGCCTTGTTGAAAATGTGTAATAGTAATGTTGTGTCCCTCAAAAACTTCTGACATGAGATTACTTCTAATAAACTTTGTCTTGCTTTTGAGGCAATCAATGACTGGTTGGATCGTGCTATGAAACTCCATGCCCTGTCCCCCTACTGGTTGGGAAGAATGACATTGTAGGACAAGCAGTTAACGGGTTAAACGGACATGACTAGTCTTTGTAAGGTCATCTCATGGGTCTCCTGCTACAGTGAAACCTTGCCCTGAAGCGTATTTCCCAATTTTGTCATGTTATAAGCGTGATGCTGCCTCGAAGCACGATCATTGCCGCTAATATATGGAACATTTGATTCCATGATGTAATACAATAATACGAAAAGGGTTAGCAATGATAGATACAGCAGAGGTTACATCAGATCCTATCGTGCTCCCAGGCTACTGGCAGAATAAGTTGATTGATCATTTGGTCCGATAATTCAAATTAGACTACCTTGAGGCTGGTGGAGATAGTCGTCAAAATGATGGTCTAACTTGATTCACCTTACTTCATGTAGCAGATCTGTGGCTATTGGGTTGTCCATGAGCCATTGCACTTGAAGCCAGCCACTAATTTTTCACAAGCTACGCATTGCGATTTTGGAAAGACCTGACGCTCTATTTTGACATTATTATTATTGCTTGTGTTTTATCCAGTAGCCGTTTTACCCGGCGTAGGATAGAATGATAATTATTGGAACAAAATTCTTTACCCCTGTACCCTTTGGACGTCAGCATATAATTTCCATACAATAATTAGTATGAATTGGGATACACATTTGTCAATTAATTAATTTGTATAGAAATTCGGTTTTCAATGTATTCTCATGGTCAATGATGTTACCTTTTTATAAATCGAATGGGTAGGATTTATTCGTGAAAAGATATATGTGTATATATATATATATATATATATATATATATATATATATATATATATATATATATATATATTGTGAAGACCGAATGTGATTGTGATTATAAACAGAGGAGGCTCCAGGCTTTCGTCGTTGGCTGAATTGCAGTATTCGCTTTGGGAAATACATATCAGGTTCTTTTATTCTTCCTTTACTGGGATTAACAGTCATTCCTTTGAGTTGAAATCTATCCCTTGGAAAACCCTACTTCGAATTTTTTGGAGAATGTGCGATGGCTAACCTTAACTCAAAAAAATAAAACGAATAAGAAAAAATGAGAAAGAGAGACAGAAAGACAGAGAGAGAGAGAGAGAGACAGACAGACAGACAGACAGACAGACAGACAGACAGAGGGACAGAGACGTGGAGAGACAGAGATAAATTATTTTGCTCCTGGCAATGAGATGCAAATGACAAATTATATCTGCAACCTACCACTTGCATTCTTGGAAGCTCAATGAACCATGCATGACAAGGAATGGGAATATTCGACAGTATAATGTAACACAAAGTTTCAAATATATTCAGATCGTTTGATCCTGACAACTTTACTTCAGAGGAAACGTTCTATGCAGAATGCCCTTTACTATTCATTCTAAGACCGTAATTGTAGCATGCCGTTTATCGACTCAACTCTTAATTATCTCCAAAGCTGGGGACAGAAGCCAGAGGGAAGTTACTAATGGGCTGATTTGAGTCAGTGTTACTGAAAAAAAACTTTCTTCACAATTAGTTCTGAACCGGTTATCTTTCATTAAACAAAACGTTTCACGAGCAAGACCTTGCACAGGATTTCACGTGAATTATTTCAGTACGTTTTAACCCGTGACATTACCCATTCTGAAGAAACACGAAAGATGTTTCCATGTCGCAGGTTCAAATGCAAGTAATTGTAAATGCGAGAAGCTTTGTGTGCAACTGAACATAACTTTCACCATTTAATTAGAAAGTTGACATAAGTGTTATATATAAAACACCGTTTGAGATGATAAAATAGGCCACACGGTAACGTCACCTCCTGTATTAGTATAATATCGTATACATGGTATAGGCCTATGGGTTTGAATATACCGAAGAATTGGTTTGGTAACAAAGAATAATGTTATTTACTGGTTTCTTTTACTTCAGTTGTTGTTTTTGATTTGGCGTGTATAACCTGAACTACTTAAAATGAAGTCATGAAACATGAAGGTTGCTAAATTATGGTGGGGTATTGAAAGCATAAATATC
Source organism: Hermodice carunculata (assembly GCA_964020975.1). Taxonomy (NCBI): domain Eukaryota; kingdom Metazoa; phylum Annelida; class Polychaeta; order Eunicida; family Amphinomidae; genus Hermodice; species Hermodice carunculata. The sequence goes on along the minus strand of OZ026629.1, from coordinate 43,868,428 downwards.
GTATTTTGACGCGTACATCAAAAGCACGCAACCCTTACATTAGTGGATACAAGCCAGCGAGCACAATGTAAGAGTGCACGTGTAGAATGCGGCAAATGGGAACATACTGGAATTATTGTATTAAATTAATAAAGCATGTAATGCATATATGCATTAATTAATTAAATGACAGGCTCAGCTCTCTCTCTCTCTCTCTCTCTCTCTCTCTCTCTCTCTCTCTCTCTCTGTTTAACTTAAAATTCTGACGCCGAGCACTTTACACGGTTTGTGACATAACAGTAACTTATATACATGTATATGAATATACACAGGCTCGCTGTCACTTTGACCATGTGTCCTATAGTTTGAAACATGATATTACGGACTGACCGGTTGTCTTGGGCAACCAAATTACAGTCATGGCAACCAAACATTTTGAGCTCTATAGGACTTTAACCCATAGGTTGCCCCAAAATGTGGAAAAGTTTCTGGAGGACAACAAAGCAAAAAACCTTAATGTCGACCCCTGAGTCATGTGACATGTCCTGGAATTTATTACGCATGCTCTTAATAGAGAACACGTTCTCTGACGTGATGGTTTCAGCATGCCTGGAGGTTGCACAAGTATTACCCCGATCACTTGAAAGCTAACTGAGGTGTGGGCAACTTTTTTTTGCTCTACGCCAATTGTGCATGCCAAATACCATCATCGCCACACACCATGGGTATAGGCTCATGGCTATGATAATTAGGTTCTATTTTTTTTAAAAAACATTTTAAAACGCAATTGCTTAAGCTGGACACGTTGTTTCATTCAAAAGCATGATATCTTAAAATTCTAACACCGTTTCTTCTTCGGTGTTGTGTTTGTAAGTCAACTAGGATTGTGCAAATTTTGAAAGGTCTAACTGAGTGAAGACAGAACTTCTAAAAACTTTGCTCATTGCAATACAAGCTGCCTTTATTGTCAACCGATTCTGAGAAGTCAAATGGCTGTTTGATCATTAACTTTAGCTCAGTGAAGCACCGTTACATACCATTCTTATCCTTTATAGGAAGCCAATAAGGGTGGATCAATGTTCCATAATTAAAAATGCACTCATGGATTGTTTCTTGCAGAAAAAACATTGAAGACACCCTATTCGATAACTACCGCATCATAATTCGCATTCTTCCAACCACACTCTTGTAATGTTTTGGTAGGTTTGTTCCCAGCGCTACACATTGCTTTGCACAGGCGCGCAACTATACAGAAAAAAAGCATTGTAGCGTCCCGTTAAAACAGTTTTCTTTGGAGAATTCAAAATATGCTTAGTTTCAATTCATGTGTAGTATTGCGCACGTATGCTCAAAACTAAAGATGTGTGAATGGATTTTTTTGAAAATAGGTGTTCTAATCAAGAGAGGGCGTGCACGAATTTGTGGTTGTATCAAAGGCATCCGAAATAACAAGATGCAGGAACGAACTTTGAGGACGAGTGATCAAAAGCACACATGCATGGATATAAGGGTTCAATCAATTTTAATTAATTGAATACACACGTGCAATAAGCACATCCGTTTAAATATGCTGTAGTTTGATCGTTTTCTGCTCGTAAACGCTTTAAAGTGATCACGTGCTCTCCTTTGTGTTTTACATACAAATTTAGGGTTGCACACACATTTATGCACATGTCAAAACCACAATATGTATAACATAGATCCCCACCATAGTTTTATGCACGGTAATTTCAATGTTATATTCAATTATAGTAACGTTGATACATGTATAAGAACAATGAGCTTCTATAATGTATTGAGAGCATACGCACTCAAAATCAGACGAAGCATGCCGCTTGAAATTAAAGGATGTGTACTGCTTTACGTATGCTTACTACACAAATTCAGGCATGTAAATTGTATTTACATATGCTCAAAATTCCGGGATGCAATAATGATTTTCGTGGATACATGCATAAAAAAGTACAGAGTGAATGAATTTATAGGACGTGTGCACTAATAAGAGAACACATGGTTTACTTTAGAAACCGCATGAATGAATTTGAGGATGTAAATGAGCATGCATGGTCAAAGTGGCATACGTCTGCTATGATGAGGGCAAGCTCGATTGAATATCTATCAAGTATGCTGTTTTGAGAACTCGAGTGGTCGAAAGTACATCACACGTTTTCAAATGCGTTGCATGACACCTTCAGTATGATTTAGAAGATGTGTGAAAGTAGTAGGGTTACCCATCGAGATGACGAACTCTTGCGGCTTCAATCAAACATGCTAAAGTACTCAAGATACTGTAGCAATTTTTAGCATTTTGTATTAAGTGTAATGTAAAATTACTTAAAAAATTTGAAACTGAAAGGAAAGCTACCGATTTAAATAAACGTAGAATGTGTCATATAACGTTGGTTTATTTTATCTTATCGAGTATCATTTTTAAGTTTTAGATTTGATATCGTTGGTTGATGTTCAGCCTTAAGCACAAAAAGGCCATTGCAAAATGTAAAACCACGTGGCGACGTACACTTTTACAACACTTTTCACAGAAAATACGACTTTGCTCCAAATATGTTCTTACATACACTAGAATTCTTACTTAAAATCACATGAACTGTATATTTTCTAAACGCAAACATTTGGCTTAAGCTATTGAAAGTAATGAAATCTTTGTTAGTGTTAAATAATTTAATTTCAGTTCCTTAATAAGAAAACCGTTCATTTTATCTGTTTTTTGGGGAAAATGGCACAAAGACCAACAATAGGAAACATTATTTTCTCATGAAACATAAAACTGTACACTTCTAGCAGCAATACAATATTATATATTTTGGACCTGTGTTTCAGTTCCAAATCTACAGGATGTTTAAATTTAAAATTGCAATTTAAAAAAAAAACAGCAATAAAATCAGAACTAAGCCCTTTATCCAAATTTTTAACACGGCTTTGGAGAGTGCTATGTGTTCTTTCATTTGACACAATAAACTAAATCTGTTTTTTTCATTTTTGGAAATGTAATTTAAAATGTTTTAGAAATTTTAAAAAATTTAATTGAAATTTAATCACATCAATGTCGATACTAAACTTTTGTATACCCTGCCAGAGTCAAATTCGATGTCATATTTTCAGAACAGATACACCTTTTATAGTATTAAGTGATGACCATAGACAGAAATGAAATATGTATACATAAGAGTCATAAAGCATACCACGCCCTTTAACGTAAAACCAGAATTTGAACAAGTCTATTAAAATTGAACTGTAGGGATATATGTTGTTTGTCCACCTTTTGTGAAACTAAAAAAAAGCCCAAAACGTATCTGCTAAACATTAAAAAAAAATTTAAGCAGACATGACAATGGTGTTGAATAGTGTATGTGCGTGAAATGCATGAGTGAATAGGTAGAACAATAGAAAGTCTGGCAAGCTTTGATAAATTTGAATAAAATGTATATTCCATCTTTGACCGAGCATTTCAGAATGGAGGTATGTGAAGCACTAAGTGTGAATGAAAAACTTTCTTTTCAACACTTTTCATACAAAATGTATCCCTGGTGTCTGTGGGTAGTTTTTAGCGAAAATGTGCATCTTCCTAGTGCATTTCTCTGTAAAATGCCTATACCCTTGCGGGAGATAAGGCAAGACCATTAGGGCGTGACTTACGTACTCAGTTATTAACAGGACAATTAAACCATTGTTCTTGTATACTCGCACAATTATTAAGGTAAACAAAACTATCTCCAGCTGTGAATACCATTGCTTTGGTTCTTCGGAAATATTCATTATGCCCATCACTGATTATGAAAAAACCCGATTTTGTTCTGGAAATTCTTGATGCATTTGGTCCCACAGAGGAAAGCATGCAGTGGTTTTGGAATAAGCATGGCAGATTAATAATATGTTACCTCCGATCTATACTTGAGATCTTAGTTTACAACACATTCATTGACAAATGTTATTAATAACATTGTCTTTGACAGCAGTCAAATTTTCATGTTAAGCAGGAAAAATAATTTAATCTGTTCGTGAAGATTAATTCCTAAATTCTGTACATTTAGAATAGATCATGGCATGATGTACGACTGCGCAGTCCGTATCTATTTCAATAATGCCAAACCAGCGAGAGAGTGACAACGAGTATTGTACGAAAGGGTATAGTACAAAGGACACTGCAACACTGCATAACGGCGAAAATAAATACTGAATATTGTTACAAGTCGGATCCAATGTGAAATCCTTTGGAAGCCTCAAAATAAAATTATTCTTAGTGTTACGCCAATGCCATGCTTAGTGTACTCTTATTTGTCTTTGTCGGTTACCTATTATATGTTCGATGTTATCAAGTAAAGAAAACAACAAAAATACTTAATCAGATTACCAAATGTGATATTATAGTGTTGATTTTAGCAAATTAGAAAAATGCGGAGAAGCCCAACAGCCATTGAGTCAGCAGGAGGAAACCATTCAATGCATGTTACGCAACTGGGTTACAACACCCTGGTACCATCAATGGCTTGGTATAACCAAGGCGTGGTGTAGGCTAACTAGTATGGACAATGCACGGCTCCATAAAAGAACTTTCATATGGACATACGAACACAAAAATAGCCGCAATTGGATACACAGAAATGTCGTATTTTTTACATCAGTAATCCAACCGCAGTTATGTGACCTAACGTTACCTTACCTGTGGCATCAAGAGAGGCCACAAATGGAAAGTACCCTGTGGGACGCTTTTATTTCTAAATGGAGCCGGCTTTGAATCGTGACACAACAATCAGAGGACCGTGTGGCAATAAGTTGCGCACCTATAGATTATTCAAATAATATTTTGGAAAAGAAACATAGTTCAAAATAAGAATGCCTTTCAAATACAGAAGGCCGATGTCTATGTTTGATTGCGGGGTACCATCCATTCGTGCAGAAACAGGACGTTACGGGCCAAGCAAGTTACCTGTAAATAAACAGACTTGAATTTTTTGCGATGGCCAAATTGAACACGAGAACCATGTCATATACGATTGTATTATGCATGAGCATGAAAAGAAAATGATAACAGATACTCTCCGTGATATGGAACCTAACTTGGAAGGACTAGAAAGAGGCGCCACAATGGCGCCACAATGCACACCGCAGTTTTCGCCTGAAGGCTGACTCGCGTTGTTTGGGAAGGTGCGAAAAACCTTGAACTTTTATAAGCATTTGGGAAAAATATTTGTGCCCCGTGCTTCTACTTAACGACCCCGCGTCCCAGCTCATCTCAGCACATTCTCGCGAAAGCTTTATGCCAGTTGCTACTTTAAATTGTAAAATAATTTAAGATTCAAAATTCGACACATAAGGTTCCGCACATATGCATAAACTGGGACGGTGTGCTTTCTGAAGCATTGGAATCTGGTTAATACTTTTTGCACCATTCACAAATAACGCATAGCCACTTTTGGATATTTGTATATGGGAAAGGTTAAGGCAAGTTACACCAACAAATTCATGCATTACATGTAATTTACAATTTTGAAGGATATATGTCAGCAAAAGCTTAGCCACGGATGTAAAATTTGAAAATTAAGTATGGTGACGGCGGAAAATAGATACCACCTTTATATACATTTATATATATATATATATATATATATATATATATATATATATATATATATATATATATATATATATATATATATATATATATATATATATACCAAATCATTGTGCGACCATCTGTCTAAGGTCCAACCTTGACTTTTGACTGAAGTCATCATGTGGTCGAAGGACAAATAATTAGATACTCACCACACCCAACTGGCTCAAAACGTGGTTTCCCACTCAATGAATCCGGTAACTGTTGATTTATGTAACGAACTTTTCAGTAATTGTTTCTGTAATAAAGGAATAAAATAATTGATGCACACATAGAAAAAAAATATTGCTGTTATCACCTACTTGACAAATATTTTGGATAAATGGTAACATTGTAAATTGTCGTTATGGAGGGGGGTATTTCATAGATCGATGCCTGGTGCATAGAGTGATTCGGTCGTCAGAGTCTGTAGGAGACGCTCAATATAATTACGTAATATCTCCACGAGCTGATTGCGCTGCACAGCAACACACCAGCAAGTGACATTTAAAGTTTCTTTTTGAAATTTCCAAGCTTGCCTCCTGAGCAGACTCAGCTGTATTCCTCAGCAGGCGTTAGATCTTTCTTTGTTTTGTTATCACATGCATTGGCCAGTTAGGCACCGGCTAAAAAAAGTTTGAACTGGCTAATTTGTTTTTGTCATCACTCAGTCAAGCTGGCAGAAGGATATTGCACATATAAATTAAAATTGTACACACACAAAATGTGGCTATAAGTTCACAATTTATTAGAAAATGATCATTATACCTGTACCTTTTTTGTTGTGGCAAATAAAATATTCTTGATTTTTAGCAAAAATGACTCATGCAATAAAATTCTTAGAGCTAGCTCCAAGTTGTATCTCCAAAATTTAATTTGGCTAAGTCTCAGTTTGGCCAATAAGTTTTCAGCTTAGTTAACCAGACTGTCTAAAATGATAATTTTTCTAGCTGCAGCCAAGATATACCGTACAGTCAACATATTTTTCAAACTCGGGATGATGAGACATTCACGCAAGTATTTCCGTTTATTTCGCACGAACCAACATGTTACACTTGTAGTACCATGATGCGTAGAAGGGAGATAGGATGACAGCCTCCCCACTTGAGTACTACATACATGACTATTAGAATCATATTTCGTCAACAGGTTCACTAAATCGCGTACGGACACTATATCTAAGGTATAGAATGATATCCCAATGCATGTGGCGTAAATATGAGAGTGCGAGCCATCAAAGTGTCAGTATTCGGTCCCCTTTGGTTAGGTATAGTTTCTTATTTTCGTTATCCATAACTCGCTTGTTCAAACAGATACACTGTTTGCACAATTTAATGACTGGAATATATGAACTTCTACATTCCCAGTTAAAGTTAAACACCAGAGATTTGATAAACAGTATTGAAAGTCTGAGTCTTTCGTGCGATTAGCGTCGATTGGAGTGAAACCATTGAAACTTGAATGATGCAGCCATCTGATGTCATCTGCTTTTTGCCAAAACTGCCCTGTTTACATTTAACCAACAGTATATGAATATTAAAAAAAACGCCCTGAACACCAAACCAACATGTTACATCACTGAATGCCTCTGCAGCAAACCACCAAACAACTGTTCCAGCCTTAGCGTCCGGCGACTTCAACGATTGCGACACAACTATTAACTCTGGATATACCGAAAAGGAAGTATATATGAGTACTGATGTTCTTTACACTCAATAATTTATTGTATTCAGAAGTAATAACATTCTGGTAAAGACACCCTCTAGTCGCGTGCGTCCAGTGGTTAAAATACTGGACACACTCACATTCTGATATCTGCGAAGATATTATAGCTTACTGTATCTCACAGGCCAAAACTCTGTTATGAGCACATTTAATTATTCTACTGGCAACAGCCGACGCCAGTTTCCGGCACTCATGGCCAGTGTTGTGAAAGTTTTTGTCAAATACATTGTACTTATGTTTTTTTTTTATTTCATCTGTGACTCTTTACCCAGGCTTTTTCATAATCGCAGGTGGTCCCCATTATAGCGAGTTTTCATTTCCTAGCATAGTCATATTGACATTTTTGTATTTTTTGTAATACTTGTCTAAACGAAAGCACAGGCCCAGTCTGAGTTTCGAAAATTAGTTGGTGTTGAATGACTTTTTACACATGTCAACTTACCAGAGTAAAGCTTTATTCAACAAATCATGACAGAACATTGTCACTGCCTCATTAAACCCTAGGCACAACCTTTATGCAGTTTGTGTAGCCCTGACCTTCACTGCGAGAAACCAGCCTTTTAACGCCGCACGTTAAAAACTGGGAACAAGAACTGTTTACTTTATGAGCAATAATTAATTCCTGTGGGACCCTCATGTGACCGATAAACAGTTGACTCAGTGCACCATATGTGTCACAGCAACCAGGAGGCTCCCAACTGGGAAAAGGACTCTCTTAATCAGATTAGCATAAGTAAGCACACGGGAATATAATGGAGATGGTATCGATACCCTGGTTGGCCTTTAAAGTTCTAATAATTTGATTTGTACAATATATTTTAGTAAACTGAAACAACTATGAAAATAATTTTCACGCCAGTATACATGTAAGTGTATTGTGCTAGTTAGCATACATTTATACACATAAAGTAGTATAGAATCACAGCACATTACTTTCAGCATACCAGGTGTTATATCATATTTGTCCCGTTCTTGGTACAAATATTTGTATTTTACGACCTTTACTCAATAGACATCACAAGGGTGACCTTTTGCATTTGCTTACATTGGATGACAAGTGATCCTTAACTTGTCTGTCGGAGAAAGAACAACAAAGATATGCCACTGACATGAAATCCCAGGTCAGTGTTCCTGTGTGGTCTGCACAATCACTCTTTTTGTGTCGTCCATGACCCATGGATATCTCAAGGAGAGCCATTAAGTAGAAGAATGACCAAAAGAGAGAATTGTTTCTCCTTTATTTGCTAAAGTAGCACTAAACATGCTATTACACTGAGACGGGCGGCAAAGGTTATCAATATAGCACACAACTTCACCACCTTAACATCACTAGCAACTAACCCGTTGCCGTTTTGCTTCGTGTGATGGATCATTTTATCCGTCGAAATGAAGTTTCGTTGTATCTTGTATGTCTGACTGATTCTCATAAGCACACTGTGCCTATAACGATATTTCTGTTTCTATCATTATGACCCCGTTTTATTACAGAACGAATGTATGTTATTGAGTGGTCGCAGTAAGTATCAGCAATGTGGCTATTCAAATGATTCATTTATCGGATCAGAATGCATTCCCAATGATATCATTATATTTCATTCCATATATTCAAATTTGTTTTGATTCCATTATCTCTGGTAAAAACCGAGAATATGTGCACAAACATTCGGTAAAATATTATAAAAAGGGGATATACTAAGCTTTACAAAGTATCAAGGCTTTGCTATATGGTCCTCATTCCTTACCACTGATATTAGTGACCGAAATAATTTTATTTGAACCCTTATAAACACACCAGGAACATAGTGTCTTTAACTCTCAACAGAAAGAGAGAAAGGTACCTACGCATTTGCACATGGACGGTCGGACGGTTGATTCTTCCGTCCGCACTTTATATATATATATATATATATGCGCTTATGTATTTATATAATATTTCATTTTATCCCCAGCTCATTCAATGGTTTAAGTAAATGTAAATATGTGTTACTAAACTACATGATGAAATCACAAAATAAATTGGAGATTTCCCTAGATAATTCAGGGACATCCCTAGAAACGTTTTTGGTTATACCATTCAATAGTTTATCGACATTGCCAAAATAATCGCATTACAGCTTATCGCGGCGCATGGACCTACCCAGACACTGTAAGGCACCCAGCCAATTGACGTTCTTTGTGTCACTAAGGTCTTCGTTTCCGCTAGCAGCTGGTCAGTTGTTGCCGGAACTCATTGCAAATGTCCCACTCGTGCACTTCACTTGGTGTTGGAAGCCATATTTGAAACATGACAGAAAGTGTGGGGACTTTTTTCGTGATAGCTATCAGCGATTTGTCTAATCAGAGCGTTTACAGACAAAGCAGGACATTTAGAAATATTGCTAAGTCATTAGTTGTGTAATTAAGATGTATGTAGCCAAACATCTATCTCATTGTTGGATTTTCCTAGGCCACATAGCTCTATATTGATGATGCAAGGTTATTGCGAGATGTCAAGAAATATTTCAGCGACATCGCTACGTAATTAACTTTGAATTTTATATACATATTGCCAAACGCTTTAAATTCAAAATCTTTGAAATCGACACAATAATAATAATAATAATAATAATAATAATAATAATAATAATAATGATAATAATAATAATAATGATAATGATAATGATGATGATGATGATGATGATAATAATAATAATAATAATAATAATTATAATAAAATGTCGATCAGTAAAGCTCAAATATATGTGGAGTTATAACGTATTTGGTACATATACGGCAGGGCTTGACGCAACTAACTGAAGACTAACAGCAGCACGACATGCTTGGAACTGTGTGCATTTTAATGTATGAAGGATACTATAAAAAGACATAGATTTGATGTCACTGGTGCATGACAGCTCTCGAATAAGTTGTTGTTCTTGAAGCCAAATCGTTATTAATTCCGTACATAAACTATTATAGAGTTTAACGAAATCGATCAACATAATGACAAATGTCAGTTTTAAGAAAGCATGTAAATTTCACACGGAATTATTGTGTCTCTCAAAAATATTTGATTACATTGAAATCAAATTTGTGACTAATTCTAATCTATTTCAGGATGTAATCTACCAACAATTGTAATAGTGCTTGCTTCGAGTACGATGTGTACTTTTCATTAGACTGGCGGAGCGCGTATTTCTTTATTAATGGAGAAGGCAATATTGGCTAGGCTTGGTCATAGTTTTGCTCCTTATCATGCATTTTGAAAGTTTGAAGGCGCCGTCAGAAAGCCTTTGTTTATGTTCGCACGGCAACACAACAATAAGAACTCAATTTTATTCTGCTTTATTGACTACGAACAATAGACATGACCACTGCATTTGTCTTCTCTCCTGATATACAGTTGTGATCCTTTAATGCGGCATAACTTCCATCAATGGAGAAGTAGAGTACCAAAAAACGTAGAGTGAGCTGTTAAACATGATGGGATACTAGGCTCTATCTTTCCTGTTTTCCGCTGCTTCGGTTTGTCTTGCCTTATCGTTTGAATCATAGAAAATACCATGATTACTTCTACATGCGCAAAAAGACTTACCCTGTCAGCCCTAAAGATAAAAAGATTGTAGCTTGAAATGATTAATCAGCTTTGTTTTTCTAATTAGTTGGTCACATGGCGCTTGTCCCAACGGAAGGACAGGGCAGATGGTAGCAGTGTAATTTGTAAAAGGATCGAGATGTTTGATTGTAGAATTATACCACTTATTGTCCCTCAATTCATCCGGTATTATTATTCCTATGAGGCATTCCTGCACACGTTGCTTTGTACAATACCTATTTCTAAAAAAAGCCGTAATTGCGTGAAAGTGAAAAAAGAGTGTCTATTGGTCAACTACTGATCGTGTGTCAGAGACAAACTGTGACAGGCAGCCTGTAGTGAACCGTGGCATATGCTGGAGGCCTTGTTGAGGGAGTAAAGGACTGCAGATCAAACGCCACCACAAGAATTATTGAGCTTGTCATTAGACTGTGGAAACTCACCACGGGACGGCAATCTAAGTCAAAAATAAACTAGAGTTCTTATGCATGAGGAATATGCGAAATTTCCCGCAGATTTGTAGCAATAAACCTGCCTTATTTGCAATAAAATTTATTTGCATGATAGTTTCACAAAATGAAATACATGTGGCTTCATTCTGACACTGTTTTGTTTTGTCCTATTTGCATAGTACTGCAAAAACGTACATGTATATCATCCGAAAATGTTTAAAGAGGATTGTTTATTATTTTTGAAAGTGTTGGCATTAGAAAAGGGTTATTTATTGTTTTTGAAAGTTTTACGTGGACAGACCTGCAAAAGTTGATCTCTTCGCGTAATCCAATGAAGAGCACATAACGTACCCTATTTGTGATAATGCACACCTACAGTTTTTAAACGATATCCTGAGATCAAGTAAGCATATTCGGCGTCGAAATATCCCCCCCCCCCCAAAAAAAATCCAAGTCTCTTTGCTGCTGGATTTTCTATTGTAGCCACTGGTACACATGCTACAATTACCATAGAACGAAACATTTGCATCAAATACCTACAATGGGCTCCATACGACTTACATTATGATATCTCGCAGATCAAAAATAAATAGTAAGTGAAGAACAAGAAGTGAACTCATTTTGGACTTGGAACTATATTAATTCCTTAAATGTTATGTTACCATGTTGGATTTCCTCACCAATAAATAAATAAAAAAAAAAATTTCTTCAAAATTGTGTCAAACTGGTAATCAAGCTCTGCGCAAACCAAATACATATTATCAATGACTTTCACTCCAAATGATGAGTAAATCGAAGTTATTAGGGCTTATTCTCACGCCCAAGTTCACTAATGGCATTCTCATTTAAAAAAACTTAAGAATTCAAGATGTGTTTGTAATTTGGGAATTTTTAAAGTTTTCACAGAAAACCATTTTGTTTTGCTTCCAAATGACCACCTGACGTTGACCGTCAGTAAATATAAATATATGGCAAATTGTCCACAAATGTTGCAAATACTGGCTACTAAAACACTCTGATAACGGCATCAGATTTTATAGTGAAAGTAAAAGTGATTAAAATACAACTGCTTGTAATGTAATAAAGGTGAGCCGCTTCCGCCATATTATATGTAACTGAATGGTCCTGGTCAGAGCCAAGCCTTTCAAATGAAAATGACGCATGATATAATATGTTGAAAGGTCAATGTGGGAGCCTTAGCCAACTACATGAACCCTTAAATTTGGGAAAAGACATAAAAACAATTGACTCGTTGCGAAACCTCGTAAACTGACCAATGATCAGAAATTTGTGTACACACCAATAAAGTTCTCGATTTTTTAACCACCGTAGTGTACGTTTTGAGGTACGCACAGTTTAGCGGTGCTGTTGGCTAAACCGACTAGATATATTGGATTCGGCTAAGCAGCTAAATGGGAATACGTTTTCGTGACAGCCATAGCAGGCGCCTGAGGTGACAGCTAAGATAATAATGTAATTGTAGTTTCTCATGATTGACTGGGGATGTGGTGATGTTATCTCTTTCCAATAGATATGTTAACCTTTTACATGGAAGTATTCAAGGGATACAACGAACTTTAAACCATGTTTCTCAATATGCTTGCACAGAGTACTGCATCGTGGGCATCTAGGTGAGACGGTTAGAAATTGTCGAGCTATTTGCCGCGGAATGCCAAAAGGCATGGACGAATTAATATGTTATCATACAAGTCATACGCTCGTGATTATTGTCCACAAAACACAAACGCTTATGTTTGTTCGGCCGTCGGCTGCAGCCGACTATCGTTAGCTTAAATTTGTCGAATCACCATAAAGACAAAGGAATTAATTCAGCCGCTGCCATTTCTGCCAAGGATTACAGATGATGATAATCAAACTAACTGAGATATTAAAATTGGCAAGCAGCTTGAATGTTTGAGTCAAACTCTACCGTTAATTCATTTACCAGAAGTAATCATAAAAACTTCTTAACTTTGAAATTAAAGAGTACTTTTGTCCATACAAATGCATGGTAGGTATTAAAATATGTGTGATAGAGACCGTAATCAGCGTTTAACATTGTTTATCGTTTCTGTTACAAAATAGCGAACACACCAATCAATATAGAGATGCTATTTGCTTTTATTTACGGATCTTAACAGCAGGAGGATAACTGGACTTCTGGTGGCAATGACACGTTTATCCTCTTCCGCAATAACTGCTGATATAGAAACATTTTGTATTTGAAGACAAGCTATTACGTGGTACATAATAAATAACTTATTCTGGTTGCTTTATTGTATTTATCTGTGGACGTAGCCACTGAGTTTCTACTTAGATATGGAAGGTAATTGCAACAAGCATGGTCACAAAAGAGGGCCTGACAAATGGCTTGGTATCAGCACCTTTACAGGCGTTGGCATGCTTGCTGAAATCCCGCCCGGTTATGTTTTGAATCCTACAGAAGAAGTGTTTTAAATTGAATAACCAAACAGGAAGTCAAACCTTAGAAAGTTATTCCCGTCCTTATTTTTGGAGACTGCAATCGAAGCTGTTTATCTGAAACGTCTGAAGGCCGTGGACATGTTAATGGTCTTTTTTTTCTGTGTGCAAAAAGTAAAAAGGTAATAAAGTCAGAATTGTTCAGACTAACGTGTGAGGTTTTAATTTATTATGTCTTTTAAAAGACCAAGAGAGTTCATTTTGTTTGTACTCACCATAAAATGGAGGTTTAGTCACCTTTACATACTTCCACTCTGTACAAGAGCCCACCCTCCAGTCCTTTGTTTCGTATCATTTTCTAACATTGCTCACCACTAGGAACATAGAAAATATCTTACAGGGAAATTTTAGGCTGAAGAGGCTCTTACTTGCTCTTACCTAATCCTTGTGAGACAGAGTAAGACCCGTTTGAAGGCTGCAAGATGTACCAGGGAGAGGCAAAATCTAGCCAATATACTAAGGCTGAGTAAGATGAAAATGAGCCCTGTGTTTTTGGGAAGGGGGGTGGTGAGATGGGGATGAATGGTCTGTGATCAGATTCATAATTAACAAGACGTTATGTCCCAACTTCAAAGAGACCAGTTATCAGAAGGGCAAGATTGATTAAGATATCCCACCCGGAATTGTGGGTCATATTCTGACTGCATGTAGTGCCTGGCTGAACACAGCTCATGTAATCAGCCCTGTCATGGTGGGTACATGTGCTAATTGTGTGAACTTAAGATAGTACAGCAATCTACTTCACATAAAATTAATGTTTAAACAGGGAAACAGCCAGGACTTAAATCTGTGCAATATATATACATGATACATGTGTGACTTATTGCATAAAACTGTAATAACAAAATATTTGTGTTCATTCTTCAACCATTCATCCTTGTGTCTTGGTTGCAATGCATAATGGTGTAACCCATATACCTGCATACACCACTGGATACAATGGCAAACAAGGACTAGTAAAACGATGAGCATGAAGTTTTCAAGCAACTAGTTCAAGTGGGGTGATCAAGAAGGTTTATGCATACATAAGCACATATATTGCTCTGTGAAGTGCGCCACAGAATTATGTTTTACGCAAATTAAATTTCAGGCAAAATATATACGTACGTTTACTTTGTCCTGAATTTTAATAAACCACCCAGCTAAGAATTAATATACCTCGTGTTGAGTTTAACAACAACAACAACAACAACAACAACAACAACAACAACAACAACAACAAAAAACAACTCAATACTTGATTAGGTTCTACGTTTTGCAGGGCGTCTTAACTGGCTACCACGAAGCGTATATTTATAAAGAAACAACACAAAGTAACATGCAAACACCCATAATAAGTAACATGCCTACCATGTTTCTTGTTATCCCTGGCACAAGTGGTGAAATATGGTTTTTGAGTGGTGAGGCCTATTCGTTTTATGAAAAAAAATAAAAGTTTGTAGTTAATGAAGAATATTTCATAGGTAAAGGGCACTGGTTTGAAACCATCAGTTACCTTTTATGAGTGACTCCGTCTCACGTCAGAAGTGAAATTTGTTTCTTCACATTGGTATTGAAAGCTGAAAATTGATGTTGTGGAAATTCTGGAATTTCTGCCTTTTCTGGATTTAACTCTTCTGCCATCTGTTGGTTGGAATTTATGAATGCGGGTAATGTTTTTCTGAAACAATTGATTTAAACTTCATTGTACTGTGAGCTGTGTTTTCCGATTCCTAGTTACAATGTAGGTAGAGCGGTGCTGTAATGTTCCAGGGTCATAAATGTCACAAAAACGATGTAGGCCTACTTTTTTCTTTTACTCTCAGCTCAGCGGACTGACAAGTCAGAAACACCAAAAAGTGTCAGGCATACCATGTTCCTTTTTATCTTTGGCACTAGTGATAAATTTTGGGTTTTAAGGCCTATATAACTAAACTTTGTAAGAATATTTCATAGGTTGAGAGATAATTTTAAAACCATCAGTTGCCTTTATTGGGTGACTGCCTGTCTCAAGTTAGAAGTGAAATTTGTTTCTTCATATTGGTATTGAAAGCTGAAAGTTGATGCTTTTGGAAATTCTAGAATGTCTGCCTGTTGCTGTATTTAACTTTGCTGTCATTGTTGGGTTGGAATTTATGAATGTGGGTTATGTTTTATCTGAACTAATTGATTGCACTATATAATCCTACTCCAAGCATATGATTATCTGCCTGGGACATGCCAAACCTCTTGGACATGCAATAACACAAATATTGACCATGATAAAGGTGACATTGCCCATGTAGGCATGTATATATACACATTTACTGAGAGTCACGAATTGCCATAACATCAACATTCATGTTTCAATATGAATGTAAAGAAAAAGTAGTCACTTATGAACCATCGTGATAATACCCCATCAGTGATCAGACTGTCAATATCGCAAATCCAGAAGGCCAAGGTAGACTTGCCAACAGCTCCATAATATGATTATATTTTATGTTCGGAACGAGGGGACTCGAACCTGCAACCTTTTGCACCAGTTGCCTAGCTGAAATGGGAAACGCACACATCCACTCGACCAAATCCCCATTCTTATATCAGTGAATGAATTTGAAAATGTAGTATGAAGAAAAACATCTGTCCTGACTTGTGACAGGTACCAAAAATTTAAAGTAGTAGTAGTTTTAATCATTTTTGTTAGCAGCTCTAAACTTTAAGAAACGTCTTACTTCACACTGCATTGAATAAAATGTCAGCTACACTTGTAAGGTTTAAATATTTACTACATCTTTCATCCAATACATAATTCCACCTGATATCTTTGTAACAGATTTTTATTTTTATCCAGAAACTTAGAAAACGATAGCTTAAATCCATTTTTGTATATCCCTGTTTCACGAGTTTTTGAAAAAGAAGAAAATGACAGTAGCCAAAGTTGTCAAAATCGGTGCATACTGTTGCAAAGGCAATTAACCTGGACACACAGACACCATAAGCTGGCCCCAGTGGAATATTGCATGTCAGGGTAATTACTATCTTAAATTCAAACTCATCACTTTTGACATATAATTTAAACTTTAATTCATTTTTATCATTATACATCATTTTATCTAGAAATGAACATTCAGTGTCATTTTGTCTAGTTTTCTTTTATTCCAAATTATCGGGGTATGAATGTGTGTTTGATGATGCTTAAATAGGTCATCAATATATCTTAACATTGACTTCAAACATTTATCATACAATTGCTTCTCTTTTAACAGCTTTTCCATAACCTAAACTCGTAGTAGAATAAATATAAATTCTCCAAAATAGGTGCCGATTAGTACCCTTTGGAATACCAATCGTCTGCCTAAAGTGGGATCTCCAAAATTGACATATATGTTATCATACTCTACACAGGCTGCAAAAAGGGTCATCTCTGTGACACCTATGTGCTTATCATATATGTGGTACCCCCAAGAGGTTTATTAAGTGGTCCCTAAACACGATAAGATGATTCCTTCAGGTAGAGTCATGATGCAAAACATATAACCTTTAATATCCTCCCTCTTGGTCACGGTAACTTGATCCTTGGAGGTAATTCCCCCAAACATAGTTCAAAGGCAGATAAGAGTGTCTCTGGGAAGACAACAGTAACTTAGTTAAACCACTGTATCATATACACCTACTATCCACAGTGAGAGAGAAGAAAGGAAGGAAGAGGGAAAGAAAGAAAGAAAAAAAGAAAGAATTGGCAGAGGGCGCACTCACATTTTGACCATAGTTGGCATTTGCTGCTCTGAACGCCACATTTTGGGCAAAACACACGGATCAAATGTCAACATTTTGACACTTTGCTGTATAGGCCTATTCCCTAAAAGCAGAGTAACTGGTCTCTGATGGCCCTATACTGCACTACAGGTCTCTAATAGAGATGATAACTTTGTTGCTTGAACATTTTAACACAAATTGTTGCCTGCATGTTTTGGCAATTTGGGTTGAAATTTCCTTGCCGAGGAATTCCGGCCCCACCCACCTCCATCTTCACCTCACCCTGAAACAGCAGAGTCTGCTTCTTGTGAAAATTCTTTCCATACTTGCCTCAGACCAGATCTGCATTATCTCTACTTCACAACTGGAGAGGAGCAAATACGGAATATTTCTGTTTAGCAGGCACATTGACAGATAAAATTTAGGAAGGTCACCACATGTGATAATTATGAAGTAATGAATGCGTATCCTATTTCAGTGGTCAATGAACATATGTGAGCACATCGACAGCCTGCACAATTCTGTCTACTTTATCGACAAATGGAATATGTTTTCTGGTCAAAAAACACCCAGCTAAAATTATTATGCATGGATAGTGGAATTTCCCAAAAGCTTTCTTTGTGCATGATTAGGTTGTACATTCTCTGCAGCCACCTTCTTGACTGGCTGGCAGCATGGGGGTCGATTAGGATCTAATAGTACTTCTATCCTACCAGGAAGCATATCTGATGAAACAATTAACCCCACAAGACACGCATACACGCTTGATTGCACTATGATCTTAATCCCAAGATATGCTTACCTGCTTGGGCCGTGTCAGGGCTTCTTCAACATCCAGTACACAATCGTTGACCCAGATAAAGGTGCAAGCACTCAGGCAGGGACGTATATATATATATATATATATATATATATATATATATATATATATATATATATATATATATATATATATATATTAAATGTATATATATACATTTGCTCCTTACCAGGCTGGATGCATACTTAAGATACGTGAAGGTCAAGCCTAGCCTATAACTTTTGTATAATACTGTCATTCTCTCTCTATCTCTCTCTCTCTCTCTCTCTCTCTCTCTCTCAATGTAAGCTCACCATTTAACTCAGCATGATCGTAAATTGCAGATGGAGTTTGAAATGAGTAGAAAGGGAGAAAAGTACTTTTTGTTTACATTACGTTTTGCGTGACTGATTAGGCTGGCCTTGATAAGTACATTATGTTTTTGAATACTTCTCTTACTCAGTACATTCCAGTACAACTGAAAACAATTGAATCTACGAAATTTGGCTAATTCATTGTAATTCATTGAAATTTTAAAGCCCAACCCCTACCCCAAGAAGAAACAAAAACAAGAAAAAAAACCAACAAAAGAAAAAAATGTTTTAACGTCAGTAATATAAAACATACAAACTTTATTTGCATATGCGATGGTATTAAGATATACAATGGACGCAGATGGTGACAGGATGCTCTTTACTGACTGATCACGATAGTAGTTTGGACATTTGTGCTAAAAGTACTATTGAAACGTTTCACCTCATGCAGAATTAGCGAAAATTTTAGAGAGGTTCCAATATCAAGGACAACACCTATGTGAAATTAAACCGAGGGTAAGTGAAAGAAGCACTCATCCATCACAATTGGTGTGGTTAACTATGGCATAGCCTTGAAAATTGAACTATTGAACAGACCTTGGCCGCCTGCCAGTGTTTTCAGGTCTACTTACAGTTGGCTTACAGTATGTTAATGTGCAGAAGCAAGAACGTTTAAAGGCAGTACATAAAACACGATTAAACGAATAGCAATATACACTGAGACACAACAAGGCCAAGGCAAGAAATAGCGATAGAGTCTGTATTGTGGTCATTTTGAACATAAAACAGGCGAAAATAAAGAATTACATCCCAAATATACTTATTGGCTTTGCTTGCAAGCGCCTTCAGATAAGTATTGTTTATTGGTATTATCTTACCCTTTATTTCAATATGTACCGACAGCATAAATTTGGCTTGTTTCTTTGCTTATAAGTAAGTACGTAGTAAGTAAGTAGCCTTTATTTCAAACTCAAGGTCCATATGATAACGTATACAGTTACAAATATAACATTGAACTAAAAGGAACTAAAAATGAAAAAGCAAGCTTCACACGAGATGTATGACAAATAAAAGATACACAAGCTAAAAGGTCAAATAGAAGTTATAGTTTTAAATACACACTAAAAAAACAAATAAAAGTTACGAACCTACACATTTACATATTTATAAAAACAGTCTTATGCCACTTGCGCCAGAAGATTGAGCACCATCGGTTATCGCTGTTGACTAGGTGGGCAATGAGGAGATTATCACAGCTGTTACGTCTCTTTCTGAAGCCATTTACAATTTTTCGCTTCAGCTCCCCATACGATGGCACTCTATTTTGTACGAACATGTTGCTTGCTGAGCAAAATTTGGGATATCCCACAATCCAACGAAATGCGTTATTATAACATACAACAAATTTGCTCATACTGCACACCGAGAACTTTACCCACAGCTGTGCTGTATAGAGGCTTGTACAGTATGAGCGAAAAAGCAAAATTTTGATGTCCTTAGAGCAATAGAAAAATTTACGTTTAAGCATGTTGGCTCTGGCACACAGAGAGCGATATTGGCGACCTATGTCGTCGTCATCTGTTACAGAAGCAGCAATGATGTGACCCAGATATTTGAAACAGTTAACAAATTTAAGCTTCTTTCCAGCAAGAGTTACCGTAGGATTGATACTCAGTTTAGCATTGCCTGAAGGATTGAACAACATACATTCTGTTTTAACAGTGTTATAGAGGATATCATGATCAGAAGCAAAGGATTCACATATGGAGATAAGGGTTCTCAGCCCTTTGACAGAGGGGCTAAGCAGCACCATATCATCAGCATAACTCATATTATTCATGGGCATACCAGCAATGTGGCAGCCAACACCACTATTTGCAGGTTTTAAATTAAGATGATCTACGTATAAATTGAACAACAGAGGGGAGATAATCCCACCCTGACGAACGCCATTTGTTACCCTAAAGTAATCAGAGGAAGCTGCACCCCATGATACGCAGTATTTCTGAGTTTGAAGCCAGGTCATGAGAATTTTAGCGTTAAAGATAGGCACGCCTCTATCTAGTAATTTATGTAACAATGTCCAGTGATTGACGCGATCAAAAGCTTCCCTGGCATCTAGAAAACATGCAAATACAGGTGTGTTACAAGTCAAATAATAGTGTATAACTTCCTTCATTGTGTATATGCAGAGATCAGTTACACCATAGAAAGAAAGCGTTGCGTGCATCATCGTGTAAGTCTTTCACGTGGTCATTCCATCCAGGTACTGGCTTAAACTTACCCTTTGTATGTTGTCCAATCGCCTCCTTACCTGCTCGAGTCAGTGCGGTGACAGTATCTGTATACAATATGTCTACAGCACACGTGTGCTCGGGATCAGTACAAAGTGGGTTTTTACATAACAATGCATCTACAGGCAAAGGCCCAGAAGTTAGGTAATTGTTAACAAGATGTTTGTAATCAGCAAGTTTATCATCGTCCACACTGGCCCAGTTAAGGGATTGGCTTAACATATTATTATTTTCAGTATGCATGGGCAGGCTGTCAACAGAGCATGTAAGAGAAAGGGGAAAATGATCTGAATCTACATAGTGATGAAGCACATTTATATCAAGAATACTGTCATGAGAATTTTTTGTAGATATGCAATGGTCAAGCCATGAGACAGTGCCATGGCTCTCGCTAAGATATGTGAATGTATTACTATTAACACCAAGTTTAATGACATCACTCAGTATATATTGATTGTCACCGCAAAAATCTTGCAATTCTCGAAAAAGTAGTGAGTCGAGGTTTGAGTTCATATCACCCATTATAATTACATTTGTGGTGTCCGCCGTTTCCACTATTGAGTGGAGTTTACCCAAATATTCAGAAAACATTATTATGTATGTGTATTTCCACTTTCATGACACGCATGAAAATAATATATGAGATATGAAGGTTGTCTATTTTTTGGTGAATGTTTCTCATAATTTACATATTCCTGTTCTCCTTGTGGGCATGCTAACTTATATGGTAGTACCTTCTGCATTATACTCAAAAGAAACTGAGCGCAAACCCAAAAATTGACAGTATGATACAGGAAATGTGCTGATTCTCAGGATTGATTAAAGCGACTTGTTTTGACCACCATTTCAAAATCGGTACGTAGTCTGTAAACTAAATGGGCTTGCTCATGCGAGATAATAGAGTTTTTCTGAGTTATAATCACTGCACAGAAACAGTGGAAAACAGTATTAAGGTCACCTCAAAAATGAGACCATGTCATATATAAGGCCAATCTTTCGTTAACCAACATTTTTAATAGAGAGGCACCATATGCGGTCTCGATAAGAGTTCCACTTTCATTATTTGGTAATAACTCTTGATTTCAGCATTTGTTTCTCCGACGCGTGTACACCCTATTAATAAGGGGTTCGTATCAATTAAAAAGACCTAATTGGCAACTTGCATGCTTAAAATAAGGACTACCATTAGTTTGCTTCCTATACATTGGTGTCTGCATCACGGGCCTTTAATATTGAACATTTACGTGATTAGGAGTCAACATAATTGAGCTACTTAATTATTGACAGGTTGAATACAATTGCTTGGCAATTGTTCAGAACTATATCTTATTTTAAGGACGACTACATATCACAAACAGCTGTTTCTTTTCTCCAAAGTGTCCGCTGTTGGAGTATGCTCACCGACATTCACAGTCTTTCACAATAATGGTCAGTAAAATATGATTGACATTGTTATTTAGAGAACTATGAATAAAAGAATTAGCCACAATGTAATTTATAGTGTGTTCTGTTTCAAAGTGAGATATTTATAAATGTAGACTTTACTTGCCCTGAAGATGCTAATAACAGTGACAAGAGACATTGAAGCTACCAAAGAAGCATCTGAGAGAAAAAAATGGGGGCCTATCGAAGGTTTAAGTCTTTATATTTGAAGCACCAGGGATGCAACCCATTATTCTGACCAGGTCTAATTATTGTTAAATTAATCGGTTTCTTTTGGGCATAATTCGACCAATCCACCACAATCCCTGTGAAAATATGCATAGAGAGAATTACACTTGTCATCTTCCTTAATCGCTCTAAGTCACCCCATCCCAACGCAAAAAGGCTTGGACTCCATATCCAAAAAACAATGACAAAAAAAGAGAAATGTATTTAACCTGTACATGTGCTCACAGTCATTCACAGTAATAGTAGAACATTTAACACATTACTCATGACTTTACTGATGGTGTTGGACAATGTAAATTTTCATATATTAATATCGGTTAAAGGACATTTTTGCGGTATCGAACATCACACTGAATTAGCATCCAGCATCTCATATGGAACTCAGTTGCATCTCAATCATATTAATTGAATAATGAAAGAATATAAAATTG
Source organism: Hermodice carunculata (assembly GCA_964020975.1). Taxonomy (NCBI): domain Eukaryota; kingdom Metazoa; phylum Annelida; class Polychaeta; order Eunicida; family Amphinomidae; genus Hermodice; species Hermodice carunculata. The sequence goes on along the minus strand of OZ026629.1, from coordinate 43,845,380 downwards.
TAGAGATGATATGGGCTGTAATTCCGTTGAAATAAACATACCATAATCCAGAAAGCACTTTACTTTCACAATGTTTTCAACTCCATACACCCCTATACCAGATATACCTGCATATTAGATATTTAGATATGGTCCAATTTAAATTCACATATTCAAACAGTTGCCACGTTAATTTGTGATTCTGCATTCCACAATCCATAAGCGGCAGTATGTATGTATGTATGTATATATATATATATGTATATATATATATATATATATATATATATATGTGTGTGTGTGTGTGTGTGTGTGTGTGTGTGTGTTAACATACGCAAAAGAGGCTATATGCAAAATTCATCATTTAGCACAATTCTCACACAGGAAAAAATACCAATGCAGGCAATACATGCAAATTCATTTAGATGTATTTTATTGAACAAAAGTACATAAAATAAATTATACAAATTTTAGCATTGATGCAGCCTGCAAAGAGAGCAATGTGTAATTTGTCTCGTAGAAGAAGGACAGGTAGTACGGGACCATACAAGATCCGTTACGTTTTGCACAGTCACTCATGCGCTGGACAAATCCCAATAATAAAGTGAGTGACCGTACAAAAGCACACGGTTAAGGCGACAGGCACTGGAAAAGACAGACGGGGGGGGGGTGCCATATCGACTCTTCTCAGTGTAAAACGTGGGGAGATGGGGAGAGAAGGAGGAGAAAATAGAAAGAAAAACAAATATATGGACAGCATTTGAAGAGGAGGAAGAAAGAAAGGAGGAAAGAAAACATTCAAAGCAAGCTCATTCCACAACCCGACTACTGCAGGGAAAAGGGATTTATAAAAAAAAAAAAAGGTCAGTGCCTGTTCGATAAGAACGTAGGTCAAATCTCTGATAGGTCTCATACCTGAATTTGTTGTTATCGGGACCAGGTGGAATTATTGAGCATAATCATTAGCCAAGTTATTTATTAATTTGTGCATTAAGTGTAACTAACATTTTTCTCTACGCTTAGCTAGGGCGTGCCAACCGACTTCCTCATAGAGTCATACACTTTAGCATTAGTCGTGCCGAACATGCGTGCAGCATTTAATTGAAAACGCTCAAGTTTTCTCTATTTACATTTTGTACTATCACTCTACGGGACAAGCCTAGTACCGTATAGGTCTCACAAAAGACATCTATATAATTTCTAGGGTTTTTCTTTTAAGCTGGCAAAAAATGATTCCATGACTGAGTTCCGAACTGTTTTCTTTTAGATTTAGTATATTGGCGGCGAACTTGACGCCTCAATGGGTGCAGATGTGAGTTGTAGCAATGTAAATGGGAAGATCATTTGATATCGATATTTTTGTTAGGGGTAGACTGAGCCGCTATATGAAGAAACAAACTGGACCAAGAGTTACAACTTGAGTCCACATTATTTTATGTAAAACAGGAGTTCCAATTAGCCTCCCTCAGCTTAGATCTAAATACATTACAATCAGCTTTGTTTTATTCCCAAATATGACAACTTTTATACAGGCTTTTTCTTTCGTATGTATATTCAGAACTCTAACCTTTGACGCCCGGATTCGATATGACAACTTCATACAGGCTTTTTCTTTCGTACGTATATTCAGAACTCTAAACGTTGACGCCCAGATTCGCGTGGTATAGAAGTAGGATAGGGTTTGATCTGGTCAGGTTTTTTTCATTCATGAGGTGTTTTGTCGACTGCACCGTTCATATCATTGGAACACTTGGAATTGCACTTGCTCTCCTCTTCTGGCCCCCTCACCTATTGTTCAGTCAACTCAGTACTAGCCATCCATCCATCTTCAACAGGTATCTTTGTATTCAAGATTAATATATCCCTAGTAAAAGTTACCGTCGGCGGAAAACTCTGAGTTGTGTGTTTGTTAAAGGGAGGGTACACCTGGAAAATGGCTGTCTAATTTTAGAAACTTAACCACAACAGATATTGAGCTTTTCTTGGGGATAATTTGCCCCAGATTTGATTCCTGCGTAACCAATAATCATTCCCCACTATGAGCTAACCACTTGATCGTCACTGTATGAACACTAATGCGCTAACGCTTTGCAATAATTTGGTGCATCATTGTGTAAAAAGAAATACTATTACGTTATTAAATGTTGGTTTTTCTTATTCATTGGACAATGTTGCATATTTGAAAGTAGTTTTCTGTTGTGGCATATACCGTTAAAAATACACTGTACGATGAATCGTTCATTAACTTTTCTGTGTATGTGCGAATGTAGATAGTTTCAGTGTAATACCCTGTTATTTTACAACTAAAGCCACTTTGACAGTTCTGGTCATTCATTGAAAGAAATTCTAATTTCGTAGACTCTCTATTAGTATCACTGTCAACAACCTTTCTAATAAGTTTCATTTTTATACATATGTTGCAATTGAAGATGTGGCAAGTAAGTGATACCTTAGTAAAGGTCAAAATGAAAACGGGCTATAACAAAAAACAAAAAACAAAAAACAAACAAACAAACAACAAAACACAAAACAAAACCAAAAAAAACACACAAACAGAATACAATCCCCAAAAACAAGCAACAAAACAAAAACGGAAAAAACAAAACAAAAACAAAAACAAAAAACAGGAATAAAAATTGATTCAGGTTATCATTCAAAACCCATTGACTGTATTGTCGTTAAGTGATTGCTTTTTCACATACTAATAGTCTGTTGTGCTGATATACAATACTGAATGTCTTTGTTCAATAAGGGAAGCTACTATTTGCTATTGTGTTTGGTGAAAGTAATGCTTTCAAACACACTTAATATATAGGTTTTGGACACAAACTTATTAATCCCTTATCCCTGTGTATTCCTCTGTATAGCCAATGATACTATCTTGTTAAAATGAGTCCGTGAGGTTTAATTCTGCAATGTGCCCAGTATGGCAATATGTTCATTCAGTTGAATCAAATAATTTCCCTTGTCTGAAGCTACTCTTCTTCTTGTTGGAATTCCCTTACTAATATTGTAATTCCATCAAATATACATGCTAGAAATTGCATTATCAAAGCCACAGGATACTTACCAATTTATTGGAAGACCAGATTCGGTCAATCAATACCAAGGGAAGGAGAAGTTTTTGATGTGGGTAAAAGGGAAGCAATTTAAAAGTAAGTTTCCCATCATGTGGCTTATTAGCATTGTGGGACGCCGGAGGATATATCAGCTGGATCAAATAGCAGTTCACGTGACGTGCAATCATACTGGTCGAAATATACAATTTTATAAAAGTGACAAGGTTAATTTCATATTGTCTCTTTCTGCTCTCTGGCACGGAAATGGAAATGTTCACCCTAATTGTTTCACTTTCTGAAGCCCAGGTTCATACCGTCTGATAGATATATACTATCAAATATAGTAGCATCAGATCTTGAAGCTTGCGTAATATGTATTCCACGTGTATATTCGATATTATTTTATCTACATTTGTAGTATGCGATACACTGCATTGCGGAAGCGTTTCATGTGGTATAAATTTACCAAAACAACAAACAATGATTTCATCTGTGCAATTAATAATAATAATAATAATAATAATAATAATAATAATAATAATAATAATAATAATAATAATAATAATAATAATAATAATAATAATAATAATAATAAATGCCTTTAACAGTGGTACTCACTGTTCCACATCTCAGCAGGAGAGTTGAATATATTTGACTAGGACTGAACGTATTTGTGAAGACTATTGAATTCTTAAAACCAATAGCATATATTACGCGCACACAACAATTTACAAGTACATTAGAGACTCTGAATTGTAGATCTGAATACATACATACATACATACATACATACATACATACATACATACATACATATATTTAGCTGTTCAGCAAAAAGAAGTTTACTAATAATTCACTCATTTATGTTTGAGTGCAGAAGGAAGAATTGTGCCCATTTATTTTCTTCAACAATTAATCTGCAACTTGTTTTCTGCCCCAACAAAAAAAAGGACCAATTTGTTTTGTTTTTGAAACAATTTTGCTCTATAAGTTTAATATTTAATCAACTTTAAAAAGCCGGCGGCTGGCATATTTTGTAAATGACATAGCCCTGCAAAACAAGATATTTTATCCATTCAAAACGAAGGAATATTCTGTGGTATGAAGAAAACGGCATGATTGCAGTTTATTGCACAGTCTTCCCGATACAGTGAAACCTCCCAATTGCAAGCACCATTGGAACTAAGCAAAAGTGCCCACAATTGACAGGTGTCCGCATTAGGCAGTGGCTTAACTTGTGCAACTTCTAGGTAAAATGAACATACACGCAGATGTATATACATCTGTTACTATGTACATGTAATCATATACATATACATATACATGATAATTAGCCCTTTAATTCATCAAAATAAAAACTGACACAAGGTTATGACATACAAGTTTATTACAAAAAATAAAATAAAAGAATAACCAAAAAAAAAAAAAAAATGTGCAGAAGTTCAAAAATGCACATGTACATGACTATGATGCTTTTTAAATCTCACCCAGTCCATATTATACTCATGTACATCACGCCATAGTCAACATGTATTTACTAAGCTTTGTTTTAGGATTATGATTATTCAATGGAGTTCTGTTTCCTTTGATTAACTGAGTACGTGCGATAGCTTTATTTAACTGAAGAATCAATCCTTTATAATTATGAAATAAAACCGAAATGTTTATTTACACATTCTCCACAGCCTGCTTGATTCACTGATAATGAATAACTTCAGTCAAGCTAAAACATTATAAGGTCAAGTGAGATTTCAGCTGCCTCTGTTTGTTTAGGTATTATCATTCAATGTAAACACATGTCCAGCTGAAAGTTGAGAACAAGGGAACTTGTGGTGACTGGCATTTTATTACATGTTCTGTCCCAATTAGGAAGGTTATTTGTACATTTAGGACTATGAAACGTGTCTTTAGTATACATTAGATAAGTGTCCTCATCAACGAGGTGCCCCTCAGATAAAAATAACTTAAAAGTATTTGGGACCTGAGGAATCTGTCAACATCACAGAGGTGTACACCAGGACAGGTTTTACCGTATACGGAAACCAATTTTCGTGCCAACAAGTTAACTCCATTTGGCAAATTTACAAATCCTGGCATGGCTTTCTGTTACAGAACATTTGTTCATGTTGAGTATTTTTCTTACATAGACCTATCCGTTTTCACAGTCCGTAAGCAAACTACTTACTGTATTTTTGAAACACGTTCTCGTGGAAGAATAGTTTCAGCTGAACGAGCCATTGAGTAAAGGTATTTCCTAACAAAAATCTTAACTCGGACTCATCTACTTGTGGTCATAATCATGGAAACATTACAGCACAACCAGTCTGTAAAATACCTTACACCGCTGAACACGTGAATGAAAATACCAGGAAGAAAATTATATTATGAAGTGCACATTTATTTCAGAATGAAAATTTTATTGGATGTTTGCCAACCGCACGAATTGCCATAGGACACACATGTATGCCAAAATGCTTTTGTTCAAAAGTCTTACAATACGACCTATGCACGAGTCCGATATCTTACTATTTGATAACATAGTTCTACATTGGAGCTTTACTTTTATTCCATAAATTTCAATCAGGTGCAAAATGTGTCTAATCGACCTCCTATCCATTATTATTATCATATAGGTTTTGAATGAATTAGTATTCCCCCATCTATGCCATTAATAAAAATAAGAATCTTTCTTATTTCATAAATTTTCAAATGGCGCTGAATATTGTAATGCCTCCATCGTATCCCCTCTCAAACCTTTGTAATTCTATACTGTACATTATAGATAAATACCGCCAATATGTATTACTTCCTGTTATATTGGATTATTGTATTATGTTTTATGGTTTTCTTTTTTATTTTGACAGACGATTTGCTTTTAATGTTTGTAATAACACAATAAAGATGTAAAGCGCAACTTTTGGAAAGGGTATTTTGTGTCACATTTCTTCCTGGCATTAAATAAAAAACAATTAGCAAATTGACGAAAAAGTAGGGCGCAGTCTGGATATAACGCTTTTTCTACAATATAAATTAGAGAGGTATCTCCTGCAAGTGCATATTTTTTACTATATACAGGTATTATAGATTTCAAGAGATAAATGCGTTCAAAATATATTTCAAACTCCATCATTGCAAGTGGTTTATTAAAAATACAATTTAGAGCAACTGCTGCTTTCTCTCTAGGAATCTCTGAAAATCACTTGCTGCATTGTGAAAAAGTAACTGCATTCAATTTTTTTGTGAAGAAAAGTGACGAAAGATGAACATTTACAACCCAGTTTGCAATGCTTAATATCTTGCCATTGGTTATACATGGTCAAGCAGATGACATTTTGGTTACTTCACCATTTTACAGCTACAATGTTGCGTTTTGACAAGCCAGGGGGATGTCTGTGATTCACTTTGTATTACAAAAATTTGATTTTCCACTTCCATGACTTACATAGGTCACCAACACTCCTTTTGTTGTCTATGTGTGATAATGTTTCTGGCTTTATATCAAACCAGCAAAGGTTGAGTACATTCGTAAAATGCCATGGATCTTTTGGAAATAAATTTAGCTTTTTAGTATTGTAGTAGACACTCAGAGTTAGTGATACATTCACCCGTGAGTTATATTTCCTGATCCGTGGATTTGAAAATTAATGCGAGACAAGTAAGGGTCAATGACACAATCAGTAACTTCTGGAAAAAGTTCAAATGTGTAACACTAGCAGCTACTCGTATAGAATTACTGTCAAACTAGCCAAGTGGATGACCAATGGTGGTGTAAATTACCATTATAATGTCAGTAATTTTGTAGCATGTACCTTCGGGCTTGCAGATTGCGATACACATCACACAGTTGATAAAAATAACAATGAGTTATTTCATTATGTTATTTTCAGTTTGGAATTTAATGTGTTTGAATTACAGAAAGTAATGTTTTCACAATGGCACCATTCTTTGTCATACATTTCTGCAAATAAAACACAGATAATTCGTCTTTGATTCAACAGAGACTTGATAAAGGTTGTCAACGCTAAAAAACTGCTACTTGTCTGATTCTGAGATTTAATTTTCAGTTAATGATCCCATAAATTAAATTGTTGATGGAACTTCTTAGTCTAATATATTTGATTTCTTATCAAAAGCATCCTGTAAGGCGCTCATAGCGTCCAATTGGTATCAATAGTGGTTGCTATTTTTATAATATTTCAATATATCACTAAAGCAATTATTAAAGAAAACTAAAGCCACAATGACAATAATTGTTTTGCATATTTTTCATTTCACCATGTGTTTGGCTTCACTGTGTTACCTTTTACGCCTAATGTAGTCTTGGTGATAATCAAATGATGATATTTAGTTTGTAAGCAGGAAATGTTCTTTATTTCCGCTACTGGCATCTAGCAAAGCCTGACACGATGACTCTATTGTGACGGAAGTTGCACATCCTGACCGTGATGACATCCATATGGCTTACATCACATTTCCGCCATATAAAACATGGCTTTTTTAAAAATCAAGATCACCAAGTTTTGAGTTTATTAGGTGTAGAGTGGTACATGACTGTTGACACACTCTGCACGGTATTCACCTGAACTGAGAAAAGAATATTCCACACATGGCAAGAGATATCAATTCATGTACTCTGTTCAAGAAGACATGCTGCTTAGTAGTCTGTCATTTTTAACATTGGGCAAAAAGGAAATTCCAACTGTAGCTGTTTATCCTAGATTATAGACTTTGGACAATCAAACTATAATCTTTCTTCAAAAACGTAGCCTATGTGTGCATAGATATAGTATATCCCGTTGTTTTTGCCAGAAGAATTGACATGTTTGATGTTATCTAAAACACCTGGTACTGATACTCCCTTGTCCAAATAACAACGAGTTTCGTCGTGAATCAAACAACCGAAAAGCATTTCAAATACCAGTGAATGATTTTTGCTACCATATGAACATGTGATCTGGTGAAAATAAGCGCGATTTAGGTACAAAAGAGGCCATTACTCTAGCGAAAGCACCAAATGAAAAATACGATAAATTTATGTCGACCTGTATGGGATTCGAACCCACTACCTTCTTCACACTCGCCTAGCCAAATGTAAAGTCCAACTCGCTGACCTCTAGGCCATCGGGACAACCCCAGGAAAGGTTCACCAAGGACCCAAGGTGATACTATAGCAGGTGTGGCTTGTACATTGACACGGTAGGGCACTTCCACAGACCGACAATTTATGAAATGCACCTCTAATATAATCAATATAAAGACTGTCTATATTGTCATTCAAATCCTCCCATGGTCCTTTTGTAGCAGTGACATGGATAGGTCTCTTTTAAAATCTTACGTTATGGTTCAAGAGAAATATTTACTTAAACAATAACATCAATGAAAGAAATATAATGGGTATATAATCACATTTTAAGTCACAGATAAGTGTGTTCATAGATGAATTTACAACATGCCCTAAACACACCGCTGACTTTTAACATTACATTACAGTCCATAATGGTTGGTTAGAAAGTCTACAGAGAATGCACGTGATTTGGTGAGCGTTATGAAACACATTTCAGGCCAACCCATTTTCTATCCTTTTCGTTTTTTGTTCAAACCTGAGTGTGTAGGGAGATAATTTCTCAACTTAACTCATTTTTGACAGAGTAAAATCCCAATCGCAGTACCTAATACTGAATACCGTATGTCTATGTATCATGATGTTGACATTTTCCGCTTCTTTTGAACAAATGAAAACGCTATCATGGGTCTATTTGAAAGTAATGAATTGAGGTTAGACTGTACATAGCCTAAATGCAACTTGTTTTATATAATATAACTGCACAGCTTAAAAAATTGATCAAATCGCATTTGCAAAATTCGTTGTTGATATCCACAAATGTCATGTCTGAAAAATATCATTTTCTGAAGTAGGGAAATATGCTATACTTAAATTGCATCAATCCCTTATAAAACAAACCTGCCGCTGCACGAAATACTTCAAAAACCAAAAACCGACAAATTCCTTGCCGTGTCAACTAAACATAAGGTCATATACACTGTCAATAAAAGCCCAACCTTGAGAAATCTGCTTAACATTAGGCCTTTGGTGGAGCATGTTCACAGTCCTTCTTTATACATTGTACTTTGTAATATATTTGATTTGGAACACACAATTCGTTGGATAGAGGCTTTTCTCTATATTATACTTTTCCTTTTAGAGCAGTAATTATACTATAGCAAAGTGGACAACATCAAAGTCTAGACTATAATACTTACATGAAGATTATCTAGCGGTATTGAGCAGTATTATCAAGGGTACTCATTATATGCACTCTGTATTGATGGAGCTGCAAAAAGTAGGGTGTCGTGGTTTTATTGGAAACAGATGGAGCAGTATTTCTGATATCCTGGCCTGATAGTAATGTCACATTAACTTATCCAAAATTATTCCAATGATATATAGTCCTTAATATTGAGAATATGGTTATACCACTGGTATCTTTGCATTTCTTCTGCAGGTTCAAAATATAGGGACCCATGAAACAGTGTTTCATGGACCAGTCTGGCCAGTGAACATTGGAAAAACAGACGTCTTGAAAACAAGTGAGACGTTGGTACACCTTTATAATAGTCTCAATTGCCTTCATATTATATTACTTAGCAATAGGCGTGGGCTCCGTCGTGTTGAATTGGTTCAGGTAATTTAACCCAAAGCTTCATTTGTGTGATAGTGATACACACTTTAGCACCTGCATTGAGCCTTGCTTGATTACAAGAAGACTCGTCGCAAGCCCGTGAATATATAGTGATCCAACCGCAACCAGTCACCTTATCATCAATAGTATTTAAAATGTGATCTCTCATTACACTGCACGAGACATATAGTAGACATCACTAAGAATCTCAAATAATTGCACTTGGCAATAAAATCCTGGTAAATGTGAACTGCTTTGTAACATGTAGTGCCGATACTTTTAATTACATTAGGCAGAACTTGGTAGATATCTTTATCCAATCTTTCCATGCCTTTTCAATGCATTGAAAGCCTCTTTATATGGCTGTGCTACCATTGCCAATCAGGAATAGGATAAAGAATCTTGCTATAGTGTTATTATTTTTAATCCATTTTAAAATAATTTCGTTCTATATCCTGATATCCCTGCATAGGGTGTATCACATCTGGATATCTAGATATAAGATTGACCTCATTTGACTTGTTTTTTCAACTTATTTTTACATATATCTGCAGAAACATTCCAAATATATGCAGGATGTACCAGTTATCGATAGGCTAAGCCGTACGGTTTGTAAAAGTGCAGCACAATGCGTCACTGACCATAAATAGGAAAATTGTAGCTATAAATCAGACACTTCAAGTTCTTAGCTGTACTTCCATGGTAAAACCTAAACAAAGTTGTCTTTTCTTGACGAACGCAGGTGGTCTGTGCAAGACATGTCACTTCAATTCTCGTCATGAGCTTGTTCCTATTCTCGATATAGCACCTGAAACTCCACACAGATGAAGTTCTAAGTGGGTTAGCAGGGCAAACATTTTTTGGTATAAGTAAACATTAAATGAGTTTATGCAAAATCTGAAAAGCTAGGGTCTCTGTGATTGTTAAAATATAAAATGTGTGCGTTCTCTGAAAAGTGTGCTTTTTGCTTAGCGTAAGGAACCCAAATATGCATTTACCGGCAATTATCCACGTAACTGAGTCGCCGGGAAACAGAGCTAGACATCATTGCAAAAAATTTCACAGTCCAGAGATCGGCGACTCATCACATATAAAATAGATTAGCAGGCGTTAATAACAGTGTTTTTGCCCACCCTATCGACAATAGGAACATATCAATTATAGGTACATCAACTATATAAATATATGTGAATTGCTTTGATACATGTATATTCCCATTTTTATGCTGATGCTTGCATGCACAGATTCATATAGGCTGATCCTATTTTGATTTTATGACGTTGGGCTCCTTTGAGTTGGTTTTTCTAATTCATTTTACATATATCTGCAGTTACATATCAAATATATAGACACTTTTGAATTGCTTTGGTATATTCCCCTTTCAAAAGTATTTAAATGTGATTGTGATATGCAAGGATTCATATAGCTGACCTGATTTTGATTTTATGACGTTCTTGATTTGGATTGTCTTTAAAAATTTCAACATGTTGCCTTTAAGGAGATTTGATATATCTCGTTAGAAATTTGAAAACCCCGATTGAGATGGAATAGTGATTTAGATTATTGGCTCAACAGGCCATTTGACATGACTGAGTGGGTATCTAGAACAGTACCAACATATAGTACAATATCCATCTCATAAATACCACAAACTTGAATAAAAAGAATGAGGCTGATACTGACAGAAATCATAAGGTTGTTTGTAAGCAAAACATAGGGCATAGCCTATCACCGGCACGCTCTAGGCACTTTGCAAAATACTTTTGGTCACTCCTTATGTGTAAAAAGTCCAAAGGACTGATGTTCAATGCTGGCGTGAACAGCTGCCACAAGACTCTTTTTCCATTCTGCTCCATGCGCCTTCCACGGGACTGCTGGCCACTTCTGGTCTGTATGCCTCCCACAGACCCGATATTTGCTTTTGGTCTGCAGACCCCTTACAGTACTGGTCTTCACTCTAGGTCTGTACTAACCCACAGTCCTGATATTTACATTATACTACTGTACTGGTCTTCACTTCTGGTCTGTACACCTCCCACAGTCTCCATGTTTACATCTGGTTCACAGACTTTCTACAGTATTGGTTTTCACTTCTAACCTGTACATCTTCCACAGCTCTGATGCTTACATCTGGTATACACACCTCCCACCGTACAGATCTTTACTTCTGCACTGTGCCCCTCCCTCGGTTCCTCTGGTCACCTCTGGTTTGTACACGACACATCTCCCCGCTCTGCTTTATACATCTGTGTGTGGTTTACTTTGAAATAAATGTCATTGTTGATCTTGAAATAAGCTCGTTCACACGCATGGTGCTCTTAAAGCAAAGAAACTTTCCGTGTATAATTAAGGATTGAATAAAAAAATGAATCATACATAAAATAATATCCAAGTTACAATGTTACGTTTGTGCTTTCTGTAAAGGTTATCTTTAAAATTGTACATCTGCATGTGTTTCACATTGATAACCACATTTATGACAGAGTTATATGTCGATGGTCTATGCGTAATTATATATACTTCATATGACGTCCCAGAAAGAAGCAAACAAAGCCGAAAATTACACTTAATTTGAATCCGGTAAATTGTATTTGTGTCTTTTTGCCCAGAACCACTTCCTAGTAGTCAATACCCTATTCCGCAGTCCGAACTATTTACTCTCCATGAGCTAACCTGTCCCTGTCTAGCCTATACACATATGGAATTACTATTGTCCATATTGGACACGTTCCTCTGTAAAATTTTGACATAGGCTGTATCAGCCCAAATAAATTAAAGGGTCTTCAGCGGGTTACTACTCAACATGTTTCGGAGCCTTTTACCCGTATCACACTCTATTTGGAGATTACAAGAAATCACTGTACAAACAGAGGACCTTTCCACAGAAAAAAATGGTCAAGTTAAATTTTATCGTTAGATTAAAATGTAATTCGATAAAAATGGAAACATATAAAGAATTCCTATTGATCAGATGACTGCTGCCTTTGGCTTTAGTAATTTCCTAACCTGTGAACTCATGATATAATTGCTTTCTCATATCTGATAGCCGATTTTGCTCATCCTGTTTTGCTTTTTCTGGTTTCAGATATATTTTGTCATGTGTGTGAGATTTGGCATATTATAATTGACGTGCGTTACCGCGCTGAATGTGGATAATATATCGTTTTAATATCCACAGATGGTACTTATTTTAGCTCTCATTAAATAGTTGTATATTGTCTCATTTTTCTTTGGGGAATGTTTTATGAAATATTTTGTATCAGGTCTTGGTGCTAAAAGACAACACGTACCATTTTTCATGACACACAAATTTTGACCAACAGCATATGGTCAAGTGGAATTTATGTTTTTGTACATGACAAAACATTCCGCAAAATTTCAATACCCATATAGTCCTTACAAACTTGCCTCAGGTCTTTGAACTTCAAAACGTTGTTTGTATGATCGGTTTCTGTTTACCAGGTCATATTTATTTCCGGGCATGAAGGTTTAAGACTTCCTATTGTTAAAAGTTGAAATTACACGCTTACAAATACGCACAAGCAGACGTGTCTGTTAGATACAGATGGTGAGCCTATGATTTGTGTCAGGTTTTCCTGGAAGACCCCAGGTGCAAAATGAATGGCTTTTACTGGCGATAGACTCAAGAAACACATGTGTTTTATTGATATTTTTATGCTCCTGTGTATCTAATTGACCCTGCAGTGTCAAGACTTAAACACATTGCTAGTTTCCACGTTAACTCCACTTGCCCCGGCTCATTGATTGCTCTACGAGGGTCCTGCTCAGCTACTGATAGAGGCACCCGTCTGATACAGCACATAAATGTAAAGACCTGGCTATCCAACTGAATACAGATTGTCTCAAACAATGAAGTGTTCATTTCACCTCATGTATTCTGCAATGTACCGGGCCAGGAAATAGCACAGCTTGAATCTCAACGCAATTGCTCATGCAGGTCGAATCTTTCTCATGGGGGAATTGTATCACCAAAAACCTTTGCAGCCAAGTGATGATGAAATAACTGCCCGTACAACCGTGAAACAATCATTTGGTTTAACAGATGTATTAAACAAACATTCGACGGGTTTTTCTTCGTAAATTACGGTAGATTCCAAATTAAATGCACATGAAACTAAACAAAATCAGTACAGTTGTTCAATCAGGTGATCATGTTTGGGTGATTATGTGTGGCACAGCGTCGAATAAATGTTAAAAGGACATATATTTCCTGTCACTAGAACACACAGCCCAGATTTTTTTTTTACAATATTTATTTGCTACCAATGGTATGATCTGTTATCTGAAATACACTAAATTATACGAATACCAAGATTAAGCTTCTAGAACCAAACATTGTAAGCGGGTGAACTGTTGGTATTATTAGTGAAATGTATTTTTACTGTTATCGCTCTACGTCTTCGTACCTTGCTGCGGTAGGAAGCTCATCGTACACATTGAAATACGGACTCAGTTTCAAAGTTTCAGCTAAGCAATGCCACGTTTCTTCACAGATAAAAATGTCAATTTTGGCACACCGTTGGGCAAAATAATCAGAAATCGGTATGGACGAAGGAACACAGAGCACATGCCACCCACTTCATAATTTTCATTTAAGCCTTATGCTTGACGTCCGCCGCGAAGTGGCTAAATCCCAATTGTCATAGCACTCATCGCAAATGTGGGGTCGATTGGGCCACGTGGCAAGGCACTATGGGCCTTGTCTCTATGCCCGGGTCTCTATGCAGCAGCGGGCAGTTTGCTACGGAAATGTGCTTTGCGGGAGTATCATTTTGCATTGCCAGCGACATGTATTTTGGTAGCGGGATACAGCGTTGCTTTCGTGGAGGAAGCCCCTGATCACTGGCGCTCATATTTTCATTGACTGTTCGAACCTTTTCTTGGTTAGAACAAAGCTGAGTCAATGGCTTTTACTGACGCGGTCGGCGTGCTAATCCTGGCCAAAACTGTGCAAATAAAAGCAAAATAAATGTCTCTACCTGCTGATGTATTTGGAGGATCGTAAAATAGTGTCAACAAAAATTAAACAAGAGCATAACACTATAACCACATTACGGTGTCACATGTAGAGGTAGTCGTGAAGAAATGCTTTGTAGGACCTTGACTTCGAGATTTACAGGTGTTTAGACCAACAGTAAATGACAAAAAGTGCGTGCATTTGAACTATTTTTGTCTTATTCGGGTACAATAAGTTCGTTTTACCTCTGGTTCTTCTTCTATCTCTGTATCTTGCAATTTATTAGGATAACAGCACAAGTCATACGAACTGCATTTGGCAGGCACATGCATGTATGTTATGTGAATCAAATCTCCCTGTCTTCCTTTGGTATAAGTATTGTTGAGGACCACTGAGCACAATCTACGACCTCTTCATGAATTTAATCCAACCCACCTATTTGTTTGTCTCTCCACCAAAGTTTTAGTGGATTGTGCTGTGATCGAGATTTGACCATGCCGTCTTGTTTATTTCGTACCGTGGTTGGGAAATCAACAGAACATTTGGTGATACCAAATATGGAAATACTGGATCGTACAACTGATGATGTTTGTTTGACCAAAACAAAATACCTGGTTGATAGGGATATTATCGAAACGATACATGTGCAAATTATATAGTCGCCTACGGTTTTATGGCACTTAAAAACCGTAACTGGTTGTAACATGTGCCTGCATCCTTGCACGTGCACCTGAAAACTCTCATCAGCATGAAGGTCAGACCCTACTTCATGCCCTCGATTCGATTCGCAATGCTGATGCATAATTTGAGCAGCCAGGATGGGCGTGGGGATGGGCCAGGGGTTGAGGGTGATACTCGGCTAAATTGTCACCTAAAGTCGTACAATGAAGTGAAATAAATTACCAAATTAACTTCTCACGGAGTCAGTAGTAACGTAAGTCAACCATCTGCTGTAACGCGTGCTTCGGTACAAAAAAAAAAGAATTAAGAATGATATATGATAACAGTCATATTAACAATATTGTCTCCTTTCTGTGTGGCCCTTCACGTTAAACTGCTGAGTGCCTTCATTATAATGGATGAGCACATTGGCAGATTTAGTGTTTGGATTTATTAATCTTTGTCTATACAAATACGCTTTCTAGCATTTGGGCTCATCGTTAAGTTAGAGGACAAATCCAAAATACCCTCAATGGTTTTGGACCACCTCTCGATGCTTGTACTTATAAATGCAAAGACGAACCCTCTATTATAAGTTTTGGTTTCATGTCTACTCTTGGTATTATGTGTCCTATTTCTCCGATCTGCCAGTTGTAACATTTTGTGTTTTGGTTTTCTGTTTTTTTTTTTTTTTCTCTGTTAGTTCGTAATTCACTTTTGCCTTATTCTTAGAACCGTTGGCAAGATCTCCAAACTTGGTCGGGATATACCGTAGTTGAGTCTCATTACCTTTGTTAAACAGATCATAACCTAGTGCTTTCAGTATGTGTATGGGTTGCTTGGGGCGGGGGGGGGGCGCTTTTTGCGGGATATCTTATAAATGTATTAATTGTAGCCATACAGTTGCAATATTGCTATAAAATATTACAGAAACACTTGTTGGTGCTCCAAGATTTTGAGTTGTCTACCCTGTGAATCTGCGATTCGTGTATATAAATAAATAAATATGTAAATATATATATATATATATATATATATATATATATATATACGTGTGTGTGTGTGTGTGTGTGTGTGTGTGTGTTGTGGTTATATAGCCTTAGACTTCTCTAAAACCATTGACTAGATCACCTTTATCTTGCTTAGGAATGTACTTTCACTTGCGTTCGGCCACATTCAATGGAAAACGTTCGTATATTTTCATGATAACGATTTTTAAAAGATCAGCGATCAATAAGTGTAAATATCAACATTCTTTGCTTACTGCTGCAATAGGTGCATGTACGTTGTGCATATGTAGATCCCTTCAAAATCTTTAATTGTATCCTTTTGAAAAATAGTTAGGATATAACGTAGTAGGGTCTGTACCAAACCGATTCGACTGCCCACGCTCAACGTTTTGAATTTTTATGGAGTTGTTTTTATGAGTTTGTATTAATTTGTGACCAAGTATTGAAAAGCAATTCCTCCCGAATCATTTAATCAATTGCTTCAACAAGATACAGCGGCACATCTCCGGGACTATAATTCTTAACGTGTTACTGTGGTTAATCTGGATCTAATTTTCAAGATAGCATAACTATTTTAGTGAACAGACGGTGTAGCCATAGCTCATGAACAGATTGAGCGAGGATTCTGAAACTGGACGGGATGATGGTCCAACGCAAGAACTCCTAATTAGTTGGTATTGCATTTGTTGACATTAACCTGGTCCTCGAGGTCGTATCATTACTGAATTGTATTTAAAGATGGTAACTCAAGAACAATACGAACTAAGACTGTGATGCCAGTAGATCTCTGTTAGGGCCAAGGTAAGATTGCACGCGAGTCACCTTCACTTCTTTTGCAAGGTCACATGACCACTTCTCCGAATTCAGTGTTCGCGGCTGTCCACCAGCTTTCTCTAGATTTTTTTCCTGGCAGAAATTTGCAGGATGTACTTGGTAGGGCACTTAATGATTCGTGCCCACATTCCTGAGCTTCGAGAAGTGACTCCTACTTTACACGAAGGACGCACCAGGCTAAGGACATAGGGCACAAGATTCAAATGCAGCAGCGTATCAACATTATGTGACAACGATGCCAGATTTGTATTCAAAGCAGAAAAAGTCATGCAAAAAATTGAATTTGCTTTGTCCATCTATTGTCACTCTTGTTATTTTTTACAAACCAACCTTCAAACACTCATTGTTGTATCATTTCAAACGACGGTAACCGATTGCTAGCGCAATTAATTTGAATGGGCCAGAAAAGATTTCAGTTACAATAAGAATTTATTTTCGTATCATGACAGCCTTGTCTTTGAGAAGAAATAAAAATAAAATCAATATCTCTGGATCTTTAAAAGGAGTATCATAGTAAGTTTCTTTGACCGCCGAAGTTCGAACCCAACCTATTTGCACGTGAGGCCATTGCAGGTCATGCACGTGCCAGCACACATTTATGTGACTGGACGACTAGGTAGTAGGTCGTTACCTTATTTTTCTTGTAACGTATTACCTACCTATCCTGTCTACCTATGCGTTTACTGCACGTACAGAATGAAGATGAATGGAAGTGTACCATTCAACACTATATGTTTGCAGAGCTTCATACCATACTGTAAAGTCCGATAACTCAAGCAAGGAAATAGTGATATTGCTTTGTTAGAAACAAAATTATTCTTTGATGTCAAAAAACAATAATCCACCTTCATATAAAATTCAATTCAATACAAATTCATCAAACAAATCGCTAGGCATCAACTGCAAAGGATTTGATTTGTAAAGATTTCTGAGCATTGAATATTGTCAATTGTTATTTAGGTTAAATGCAAGAAGACTGGGTCCGCGGCTTGTTGCCACCAGAGGGCGCCATGTTAAACTGTTAGGATATATTTTACATATCCATGCTGCACATCGGGTTCACCTTGTACCTTCTACAAAACTTCTGATCAAAGCGCAGCGGGGAAGAAAAACGAAAACTATGATCTGACGCTGTTTTAAAACTACGAAAAGCGTTAACACGGACAGCCGCCCATATTGTTACGTAGCACTCAATGTCTCCAAGCATATGCCTGGAAGACCTCACCATGCAGCATTTTTTACATATTTTAGTAACATGCAACCCTACAGTTAGCATCATATTAAGCGCGGGCAACTGATGTAATGTCGAAAACTGGCGAGGTTTCAATGTAGTTAGCAATACCATCAATCTGTTACACGACGTTGGCATCTTGACCAAAATTTTGCGCAAACTATCCTGTGGTGCATAGATACTATCAGAAATTACATCAGAATATGGACTTTTGAACCTTTTTGTTGTTGTTGCATGTGATATCAACATATCATTAATTTGTCAAGGAATTGCAGGCGTCACATATTTGAAAAACACATTGCTGGATGTGACAAGATCAGTTCGCCTGACTTAACTGGTTTTATAAATATATGAGCCTCACCCCCCCCCCCCCCCACCCCCACCCCCAAAACCACTCTTTCCTTGAAAAAGAGCAGGAGTTTCCCAATTAGCCAAACAAATGTGTCACAAACATCCAAAAACTTGTAATCAGCATTTTTGCAACGATACGTCACCGCCTTATATATATAGTAAAGTTTCCAATGTAGACAACCTCCATCAAGAGGCCACTTCTGTTAAGACCATCAATTTACAGTTCCTTTTCCCCTGAATTAAAGTATGCTTACAACACAGAACGGCTGAATGTCGAACCGGCAATCTTTAGCACTTCATGGAAAACGAAAAATGCAAATAACTACTTGTTCATATCCCCACTTCTTTAAAATAATGGTTCATCGGCAGTACGTATGAATGAATGCCATAAATAGCACATTACATGTACATTTATGTTAATATGTTATACCTGTCACCAATCCCACAAATTACACCACAACATCAACAGCTTTGATTGCTTTTCGTTTTTCCTGAATTCCTCTATACCAACCTAATCAGAAATTATTACAGTAACTGTTAAAACATTTTATTACTTTGATCCGGTAAAAATATAGGCTGTCCTTATTGAGTAGTGACGGTGTCCCTCCCTTTTGTTTGGTTGCTGTCTTTAATCGAAAAACATTCTCTATAGCTTTTTTATTTTATCAATCAATTATGAGTAGTTTAAATGTGAATTTGAATGTCTGGAGGCAAGCAACTTGAATTTTTCCCTCTGAAACTCGTGAATCGAGTTGAATTGTCCTTGCAAACATCAGTGGCGGTTTTGACACATGCGTTTATTCCGTGCTGGTGGCTCTGTGTGAATCTATCAGACAGGCCTACTTTAGTATTGACTTTCATTATATGGATTCTCAAAATATATAGTATTGTTCTTGGTTCGATTGACATAATGCACTGAAAATTGAAAAATGATTTTGGTGTGATATTGACTTACATTATGTTAGAACACAATCTTCCCAGACAACACATTCCAGAATTGCTCTTGTAACATGTATTGTAATTTATTTTAATGTTTCATGCTACAGACAAAATTTAAAATCTTTAAATATGTTCAGTTGCTTTAATGATTGAAACAATTCATGTTCAATTGATTTTCTCACTCCACTATTTTTGCACATAAATTTTAATTTCATGCTATATTTTGTGAATTTTGTTGTCCACGGTCATTTTAAGGATATCTTTACATTTTCGGTACTTGAGACGTTTGTGACCCCTAATGGGAAACAGTTACCAATATAAAAAATCTAGTCTATAGTCTATTAAAATTCCACACATGTCCCATTATGTTCTTGTGAGATCAATATTGGTTACAGTACTGGTTCTTTCAAGGTGCAAATATGTAAGCGTATATCGTCATAGGCTTTCCAATGTAAGAACCACGTGAACCTACAAACCAGTCACAGTGAACCAGCATCTTACTCAAGATAAATTATGGGCACGATAGAAAAGACACACATATATGACCATCATTGCCGCAGACTTTTTGTAATGAATAAAATCTTCAACTTAAAATGGCATTTGCACAATGTTTGTATTGATTTGGCGGCCAAGCTAAAAGCACTGTATTTGATAAAGGTAGTGTTATCAAAACATTAGTGCATCAGGATCAAACTTAATAAATCGAGAGTTGTGACAAATTTCTCTTCCAAACAGAGCATTTCTGAACAATCAAACACATTTTGGGAATCATGCTAATTCTCTGATTTGCTGTTCAGTATACAAGACTCGCAACACATTCTGATGCAACATGAGTTATTATCCGTATCGCGACCAGTCCTCTTGCAAAATCTGTAAAATGTAACAAACTTGATATATATAATATAATAATATTTTGGAAAATATTCCCTTCACCTTCCTTATACTTGGCCCAATTTAGCCAAATCCACAAGAATTCGCAAATAAAACCAGTTACCACACTCCTAACGTGTGCTTAATAGCTCTGTAGCTATTATGGGAGAACCACAAAGGATTGTTCTTCGATATGACACTAAAATGGTTAAAGTGGTCTATTGTATGATTTCAAACAGTTTTATGGATCTATTATATATTTATTGTGTAATACGCTTTGTAGTGACGCCCAACTTCTTAATTATTTCATGTGATACAGCATTTTACAGGCCTTCGTGGTTGATTTTACATATACAAATAGTCGTAGCCTTAGTTCCATACAAAATGATTAAAGAGGGTTTGTCACATGACTCTTCGTCCCATGTAGAATCCAGTTTTAACTTGGGTTAGTGATTTAGCCCCATGCCAATACCATTCACGGTTCATAGCTGGTTGCCAAGGGCTACTTAAATTTAATTCATTGAATTGAGAACGATTTCCCTACTTCGCGGAATTTAGAAGTCTTTTAATCGGTACAGGCGTTCAGCATTTAAGATTTTAACCTCAAAAGATTGGAACCCCGTACATTTACTGTTCAGAAACTTCCGTTTTTATATGAAGAAAGCAGTAATCTGTGACGTAAAGTACATGGAATAGAAAAGAAAAAGAAAGCCAAATCCGTGAGAAGGGCACTGTTTAAAAACACGCTTGCTGTCATTGATTTGCGGAAACTGTCCTCACAGTTTTTGTTTGCAATCGTGAAATATTAACCACAACTAGATGATAGTTGGCAATCTCAGCCGGGATTTCAGTCAAGATATTGTGACAAACGTACTCAGAAGGGAAACACCCAATACTCAGTAAGCAATACTCCGCTCCTAAACTGATATTTGTCACAAGAACCCAGTTGTTTCACATTTATACACAATGGAAGCTCCTACAGTGACTTCCACCATAGGTCAACCAAGGACTTTGTGGAGCACGTCCCTGGGTCGACATACATATGGACCCATGGTAATATATATCTAGAATAGATATATCTCCACATTCAATTGATTCTTTTGGCAAAAATATTTATGATAATATGTGGACACAGATAATACTGTGGGTGTATGTTTTTGTTTCTTTG
Source organism: Hermodice carunculata (assembly GCA_964020975.1). NCBI lineage: Eukaryota > Metazoa > Annelida > Polychaeta > Eunicida > Amphinomidae > Hermodice > Hermodice carunculata. The sequence goes on along the minus strand of OZ026629.1, from coordinate 43,823,621 downwards.
CTTCGTATGCTTTTAATTAAATAAATTAGGTGGAACGTATAAACATCATTTTAATGTCAAGTGGAGAGCAGTTATGTAAATTTTATCGCAAAACATATATTGAATAATAATTTAATGATTAGCGTTTATATAAATTTGACTTTGGTAATAAGTGTGCACATTTTACACTTCCTCACGATTGAATTGTCCTGGCCACATCCATTTTATTTACCTTCACCTTCGTATCAATACCAATATACAAAATGCATATTCTATGCAGCCAATAATGAATTGTCAGTTATCAATCATATGTAAACCATTTTCCCCTTACACCGGCCAAAGTCGGCTGGTGATCAAATGTCGTCTGCTTCAATGTTTTCAACTAATTTCAACTGTAATAAAAAAAACAACTTGAATGAAAATTGTAGATGAGACCTATCAAGATCACATGCCCCAGGTCAACAGCTTTTTTTAGCATGAATTAAGCGATTAGTGCCCAACCCTTGCCAAGGAAAGCTGTTGACTTAGTTTTAATTCAGGATGAAAGAGTTAACTATGTAAACAGTGAGGGCACATAGACAGATGCAATGGTGAAACTGAGTTTTAAAAACAGGGTGGTGCATCATCTTGTGTAGCAATTATTGTTTTTTCATGTGACTGCAACAGGAATGTGTAATGTTTCAAATGCATGACAGCAGCGTGTTCATGCACCGTAGAATATCTGCATTTGTAAAAAAAAGTTTGTAGAATTGTTTATCCAAAGCATCAAACAACACAAAACTACGTCTGTAAATATAAATTTGTCCTTGTTGTGCACCTCAGTTTTCATATTCCGGGCTACAAATAATGAAAGGTAAATCCGAGGATATTATAGACATGTGACAGAGGTCATGTATATTGTAGGTCCAGTTGTCTAGCTGTGGCCTTTGCAATGCTCTTTGTTACAATATAAATTTTTAGATCTGTGCTTCGGGGTTATCTTCACGCTTTGAACATCATAGGTACATTGCCTTTGCTTAGATTTTCAATGACTTTAAACCCTTGGGTGTAAGATGTGTGAATGGATTATATATATATATATATATATATATATATATATATATATATATATATATATATATATATATATAGTTGAAATGCAGGTTTTGCTTTTATACACGTGAATATCATTCATAAGGTAGACAATTTCCCTTATGGATGGTGTACAAAATTTTTGCATGGGATATAGGGTTGTACATGTGGAGGGCATGCTCATGTAATTAAAGTTTAGATTATTGAAAGGCACGTTTTGATCGCACAGATGTGCGTATGACTCATAAATTAGACTATTCCCTCCGGGACGGTGCACAGATTATTGGCCGGGGTAGGAGTTATGGGGGGACCAAGAGCCACACATGCATACAAACAGATATTCCAATTAAAATAAGTACGTCAAAGAGATGGACAAAACAATCTTAAGGCTGAGGCACCTAATGACGGGTCCCTGAAAAAATGACACATTTGAGATCAAAGATAGTGTTGTGAATGCCGAGTTTCTTTCCCACAGGTGTTGCATTTGTGAGTTGAATGAGCCAACGTATGAATACATAAATTTGTATTACTGAAATAAAATGAAACTTTGTTGCTGCACTAAATCACACACAAAACAGCAGTACATAGTCAACAAATATGTCCACCGCACAAACGAACAATATAAAGCTGAAGATAGTACATAATGTATGTAAAAAAAATTATGTAATGTAAATGACCACCACCCCTAAAAAAACACAAAGTTGGCGATTCCCTCAGCACACGTTAGAACGAAGCTTTCGGTGATTGTCTCTCCTCGTCTTGAAAACCGAGAGATGGAGATGCTGAAGTGCCCGTAAAAGGAAATAGAAAATACTACGCACACGTCTCAAACATAAAGGACACCTTGTATCTGTAGCTTGTTTTTTAGATGTAAAATGTGACCTTCTACAATTTGTTTCATTCAGCCTTTCCTCCATGATTCTGACGTTCAGTGTTTAGCAGCTGTGCCATTGCATTTACTGGCAAAAGCTTTTGCACTTCACAAAATAAACTGGTAACTTATGTGGGGGATAAAAGAGAGAAGATCTCTGTTCGCATATATATTTACAATGTAGACATACGTAAAAACGTAAATTAATCAATAATGGAAATAAGATTGTGAAGAATGGAAGAGATGTGCCAAATAATTTAGAATGTTCATTTTGGGTAACAATTCATGAAAATGAGGTTGGAAGGACCAAACTCAATCAGGCGTATGTCGCATGATGGGGTTAATCAGTGTGAAGAATTAATACCAATAAATGTGTAGTTTAATTGGTGAATTCTGTGTTATTTCCTGTACATACGACACACACATGTTACATTTCTGGATCATATAGCTGACACGGAAAACTTTCCATTGTCGCACAAAAATTGCATTTTCCTCTGATATGTACATTTTGATACATTGTGGTGAAAATTTACATAGAGAACCCCAGGTTAATGTATGGGAACGTCACATGTGAGAGCTACTTGCACGAATGACAAATATTATCTCCAGGTGCTAAAACGTGATCATCCATGCAAAACCAGAAGACAACAATCACTATTTACATAACATTCATATACCTGCATGTATTCACCTGATCCAATAAATTATGAAACAGTTAAATGCTACAAAAGCTCCGAGACAGCTGCTAATTGTTTGCAGATTATCCGCCGTCTATTTCACAAGCTGCAGTTTAAACACTCTGTGGCGTCAATATATGATACAGCTACGTCATGTAGCTACGTCTGCATCTATTTTTACTTCATGTTGTTCTATTCTTGTACAGGAAGTGGGCCAAATATGAGGGAGGTACGTGATTTTGAAAACACTTATCAATGTGACCTTAACGTTTCTACCTGCAGGTATAAATGTAAATACTCTAATTCTAGATAACTTATATAACGTGATGAAACAAGCCTAACCCAATCCAAACATAATGGTTTCAAATCCCAAACGGGAATTAATCCACTGATCATAATAATGTTATAAACAGGGGACAACCTCAATGTTTATACCGATCTGCATTTAAAACTATTTATTATAAAAGAATACACTGGTAAAGCCTATGCAACTGTCATAAGTACGCTTTCCTGATTAACTAGACAAGACGGCGCTTTGGATTTATTACCACTCTTAGACTCTAAATTTCCGATGACAAACAAACACAGCTGGCCTCATAGTGAAATGCTTTAGAATAAAACATTCGCTCATGACATCAGTAAGTATTTTTACAGCATATACAAAACGTAGGCTTACAAGTTGTACATAATATATCTCAATTGCACCCATGGGCTTTGCCTGGAGATATTTCGTTTGTTCAGAAAAAGTTGGGGGGGGGGGGTTTGAAATCGTTGGGGGTCCCTTTAAACCTGCGATTATTCGCACGCTCAGGTGTACCAGTCTTAAAATGTCGTATACAAGGCGCGTGGTAGAGTTTATACAGCCTCCATGGGTAATCTATCGGAATTGAATAAGATGCAGATGTTTTACAAACCCGTATTTAACGTGAAAAACTACTGTCCTAAAGTTTACGTATTTTACGTTTATGATCAATCTGAATTTATCATTATGTAGCATTGTTTCAATCCAGTGTCAATGGATGAAACTAGAATGTAAATTATGAATAGCTCAATCTGATTAGGTCGGAGAAAGATCATTTTAATTCTATTAAAAAAACAAGCAAGCTTTGGTTTTGGTAATGGATAAAGCCAGTGATAAAGACAAGGACAGAAAAAAAGGACGTATCATTTCATATTGTTCTTTAAAAGTGTTTGAAATTAAATTATACACTTTAAACATAATTCACTGCAAGAATCATACCATTTCTAAATAAAAATGAGTGTTGACATTTTAAGTGAAAGTTTGGTTTTTAATGATAGCATTTTAAGCATCTCTACACACTGTAATATATGTTTCTGTCCGAGTGTCTTACCGGAACGTTTAATATCAAAATATTATCCAATGATGATGACATAGCCGATACGTTCCATTTCCTTAATAAGATATGAATAAGTTACCCATCTCTTACAGATAGATATAACATTGGTGTACATGTCAACAGCTTCTTGTGTCTTCTTTTTTTATCAAATATATACTTGATCGATAGTTCACCGATTACATCATATAGTTATGAATGTTAAACCTTGCTCAGGCGAATTTAAAAGTTTTTCCAGAGCGTTAGTTTTACCAGTATAAAAGGCACAAGAGACAATTTTGCTCTTATGTTTATGGAATGGAATACACAATCAATACGTGTAGCGGCAGAGGTAGATGAAATGTCTACCAACTGGTGTAATCCGCGGAACAAAAGATACAAATTTAGGTTAATTATTTGTAACCGGTAAGTCAAGGAATGTTCATATCCAGAAAACTACATTTGATATATCTTCTACATTTTAAATGTTACATATCTTAACAGCTTTTGATTCATATAAATGACAAGTTCCCTTCAAATTATGCCACAAGGGTCCTTTATGATTTTTTTTTCTGTTTGCTCATGTTAAAACCGATGACACGCGCGACATCCAATATATGATGTAGGTTATGGTCTATAACATGTGTCAACTCTTTCATCTTGCGTTGGATAAAATTTGTTGAAAAGTCGTAGAGGCTATTGATGTAACTAATCTGTTCCCTGTTGAATTACACCTATTTATACCATCCATCATTGTTATGCTATTTTCTGTGATAAATCACTGTGATCCTGTATGGGCTATGGGCTCAGATGTTCCAACGCGTGGCTATTTCCTTTAAAAAAAAAAAAAAAAAAACTATGCGCAAACAATTTTATTCCGACGAAGGATTCAGTTGCTTTTCCATAAAGGGCAACGTGGGCTAAATGCATCGGACTCCCGACCTATTACACGGCCCATGTCACCAACACCAAACCCTTCACTCATATTATTCTACTATAGAGCTTAATACCATAACCAATCAAAAACTTGCTAGCCAGTGTGGGCGATGGCTGTTTCAAATGACTCATAATTACGTGCAGACAACATATACGGGCACGGCGTGAAGCACTTCGGTGCTCTTTTTCCCAGTCTGCAGCAGGGATGACATACCGGTTTCAACAGCTCATGTCTTGTGTTTGTGGAGAAAACTTTAAAAGCTGCATACAGTGAATACAGGTTGTGTTGAAAAAAAAGCCATCGGTGCTTCCTTGGTTGAAAGCTAGTTGTCTCCGGCAAGTGCCGCACCTAGCCAGCTTATAGTTGAAGTTCCATAATTTTGAGGTTCAAGAGCATTGACTGCGCCCTCAGTACTCGCAGAAAGCCTTGTGAGTACACCATGGAATACCAAGTGTCTTACCGGAACGTTTACTCTTTATCTTAATTAAGGAGTCATTAAGCACATATGGAGTGGCCCGGTAATGGCTTGCTGCCTTCGACCGCTTAGCGCGACCATTTGATAGAGATTAATATTTCGTGGGCCGATTGATTTTCATTCAATTTGATCATTAATAATTGATAAGTGTGGCACTTATGTATATAAAAACCCTCTGGCCACCACCTTGATTGATATAGAGGAAAAACTTGTATGACAACGGGGGTCTTTGTATATGATTGTAGGTGAGACGGAAGGGTTATAACAAAGAAGAAAGAGTTTGCGGATTACAGTGGAATTAAGATGAAGATATACGTCTTCTTTTTTGTGACATGCGTTTTTTTATATATTGAAGGTAAGTGGATATTCTTGATACGCAATAAATAATGCAAGGTGTTTTCATATGCAATAAAGGCATATTATAACGATTACTTCAAATATTTTAAGGAATGTTTTCAAAATATGGGGTTAAATTTCCAAAGTATGACAAATATTTCCGAAAAAGTTGATCGCCGACAATGACAACAACGATGGGCCCAATTTTATCACCTAAAATGTACCCACAGTAATTATACAGGGGCAAATATTTCACAGCTTTTTTCATAAGATAGACCTTGGAATTTACCGAGAATCTGGTGTGTTTGTACTGGTCAAGGTCCATAACAATTGCGATGTTGGACAATTCTACCTGCCTTTTCCTTGATAGGGTCGACGTAGAGCACAACATTTGATTAGCCAAAAAAAATTATCCGCTTGGGTTCAAAAGAATGCATTTCCTGTGGCAAAATGAAGTTAGAGTAGTGTAATCGCAGACAACATATCGGAAAACAACTTTGTTTCAGGTATAAAGCAGATCGTATTTGATACCTCACGATGTATGTTTTCTAAGTTGATAGGTGCATGCTTCATAGATATTTCAGTGAATCTTGTTTCGCATGGGTCACACCTTGCGTTGGAAATAAGAGAATATCTGAAACCAAACACACCGGAACTGTAAAAATGTTTGCCAAATTACGCATAATTATGATAGATGGCGATCAGAACTCAAGGCGGAAAGGAATAGATGAAAGATACATGAAAACTACTTCAGGGGGAATTTCTACCTCCAAAGATAACTATTGTCATTTAATAGGATCGGATACAAAGAGTTCAAAGGAAACATTACGTTGAACAGTGAGGTGAAGTGCGTTAGAGCATTCATGAACAACAGACTGGCCCCTGGACTCCAAACCAGTAAATGGCTTTTTCGAAATCTTATATAAGTGTTGGATGAAGCACCAGTTGGATACCTCATGAATGGTTTCCCGTACAGCGTGCACGTGGTTTCAAGAGCGTTGTTGGCTGGCTTCAGGCAAAACGTTGTGTAAAGCAAATAATCTTTTTTCGCCTTCAGTTTTGTACAGATTAGTCTAAAAACGTCCACTGCTTTTATCGTTAATTAGTACGTACCTACTCTAGTTTTTATATTACAGATGTGTACGTCGTGTACATAAAGGCAGATGATTTCATGAATCCTATATTGAGTACTACTTAAGTCATCAGGTTGCAGTTGCTGAATAAGGGCACAGTCCAGTAGATACTATATAGACGACCCCCAGTGAGCAAACATAGCCTTTTAAGTACGACGGCATAGCACTTGTTCTGATGACTCAAACTAAGATGACCAGAAGGATAAGCGGTGGATTATGGCAAGAAAGCTAGAACCCTTGTGGTGACCAGACCATCAATTTTTCCTGTAAGATACAAACTTTGAGGGTACCCACGTTTGCTCAACAAGAGCAATAAATTTCTTACCATATTTATTTGCCTGGATGCTCTTGACTCATCCACAGTAATGATTGTTTTTGGCGGATATGTTATTACTTAACCTTCTCTGCCTTGATAAGTGCCATTTTACGGAAAATTTATTGCCGACAACCATTTTAGTCTACTTTTGTAGTTATCATTATCACTACCATATGGTGTATAGCTGGTACCTTATTGCCACGTATATATATATATATATATATATATATATATATATATATATATATATATATATATATATATATGTATATATATATGTATATATATATTTGTATATATATATGTATATGTATATATATATGTTTAGTATATAAGAACTTTACAGCGCAAGACAGAAGCCTAATTTGACATGCGAAACAACATATAATTTTCATCACATATTAATTTTACAAACGTCAGGGTGATCCTCGAAAAAGTAGATAAAGACAGGTGAAGTAGTAAAGTCTGACTGCTTAGTCTGAAAATTATTTACTGAGGGAACCATGTTTATTGGGGCTTTACATCACCGAAAGATGTTCCAGTAAGTTATGTCCACTAAATCGGTAGTCTTAAGTGATACCTTGTTTTATATTCATGTGGAGATATCTGATTTATACACTGTTTCATAGAAGGGGTAAATCAAGAAGGAAATAATTTTTGTCAACTACCCGCATGTATCAAAGCAACAGAATAACACGAACGAAAGACCATGCACATAGCCGCCAAAGGCAAATTCCCATTACTGCCTTTCCTTGGATGGAAACGAATATATTCAAGGGGCAGATGTTGACTAGCAAGTTTCCCGGTTGATGCGCTGCCGATTATTCGTTCATTTTAATTGTTCTTTTTTTTTGGCCTAGGGTCACGTGGTTGTGTTAAAGCCAATTATGCAAAGGATAGTTTTGTGGGATACCTGATTCATTAATTTGGGTTGAGATTTGATGAAAAAAAATACATTTAAGTCCAAATGCAAACATTACTGTGTATACTTATATGTTTGAATGGATGTTTGATGATTTCAGCCAACGTAGCCATATAGGGAGTATGAGACCCTACACCCTAGAAAATCCCTTTACGTTAATCTATTTTTAGCAAAGCCGTTAATTACGGATATTCAGCCACCAAAGACCATGGAGGTCCACCAAAATGGTCGCATTAACGAGCTTAATTACCCGGATAGTTATCAACGATTCCAGTACAAATCATTTTCGCCTTAGATAGACGACGTCAAATTTGGAAGTACTTCTTATTAGATCCAGCTAATTTCTACCAGTTTCAAATTTTTATCGAATTTGCCGAGAATCACATCATCATACGATCCACCTAACGGCAGGGTTATTATCTTGCGTAGTAAGTGAAACAAAAACATGTGAAGTCAGTTTACATTTTCATGTACGAAATAGAGCCATTAAATAGGCGATGGTAATATGTGCCTTCCATGCGAACTGGCGCACAGAATAAGAATGTTATCATAACTTATGCAACATGCCAGCTGACTGGGTCCAACAAATTCCAACAAAATTTGAAGACGATCTACTGCATTGAACAATTTTTCAGAAAATAACCATAACGCATTTGCGACGATATTTGCTTTCCTAAGGTACCTTCACGTGTCTTGGTACTGATTACCTGGAGGAGTTAAAAAACACCAGGATATGGCGCAACGACGCACCTAACGCAAATCTCCTCTGAGTTTCAAGCAGATCTGGCCTGACAGACCAGTTAAAAAAATTATATATATATATATATATATATATATATATATATATATATATATATATATACATGATGCCTGCTTAACACACAAAGTTCCATGTATGACTCCACCTTAGTTACGTACACAATGCTTACAACGCATGTACTGTTGCTGACCAGTCCCTATATTTTCCAATTTGTAAAGGAAGCGAGAGATGGCAGCAGCGCCACCTAGTGATTTGCTTTGGGAGAGATTAAGTGAGCTACCATTCAACCACGATCTTACGATGTTCTAGTCTGCAGTTCGGGAGAAGGAAAAAGTTACAAAACAAAACAAAAACAATTAACTCGTAGTGTTCGTATGTAATTTTGATGTAGTTGCTGCTGTCGTCTGCGAAGATAGACAGATCGTTTCACTGCTTAAGCCGGTCACAGACTGCAGCTTGTGATGTGCTGTCACGGTTTAAGTCATCCACCTTTGGGTAAGGAGATGTCGTATTCGTCCCAGGAGCTTGCAATTGGGGTATCGCCCCGAGGTGTGGTCGGCCAGGTGGTCCTCTAGATTGTCCATTCTCGCAGTACGGCTGCGCATATTATCTTGGATGTCTCTTATTCTTGCCATCAAATTCATCATGGGATCGGTTGCATTTGCCAGCATTCATTTCTTTCCTGTTGTGAGTTGTTTGACAGGCTTAGCAAAAGCAACTTCGTGGCAATGTCGCTAGAAGGTTCTTTCAGCTCAATGTCTTCTCTGTTGCGTTGGCGCCGGCCAACTTGATCTAACCTGCTGCTGCGGCAAGGGTGGCCTGACTGTCTGGCGTTCCACGAATGACCCGCATTTACATAAATTTAAATAAAATTAGCCAAGCGGCCTCAAATAGGATTTGAAAATTTGTTCCCCGAAAATGACCCACAAATTCACAAAACCACTAAATTCTTTGAAGCGTGACCAAACTTGACAGAGATCCAGAACGGTGCCCCTGCCAAGTTAGCACAGAATCTGGCGAATAGTTTCAGAGATAATAAGATGTGAGAAGTTGTTCGTTGGACGCCCGATAGACCGGTGGACGGAGAGACAGAGCGACATTCGACAATCGGGATGACATATCGTGTACGGACGGGAAGACGGAGAACCATAAGATAATCTCAGCACTTAAAAATCGGTTGAGCTAAAAATGTAGCATCCACGTCGCCTGCCTTTATACTATTAGTTTCACTGCATCTGAGCTAATTATGATAATATACAAGAAAATGATCAAGGTATCTCTTGTGTGGAATGAGACCTGTTACCAACGCTCAATAACTGGATCGTCACAGAGTGTGTTGAATCTGTTATCCATGGCTCCACTGGAGTACAAAACACCAGTAACAATATCTCATCATTTATAATACCAGAGTATTTTTCAAAGTCTCCAAAATTTGTTTGACCGTACGGAAATGGTGCTATAAAACGTATGGACATTATCCGTAACGTTTATGAATATAAATGTTCTAATTGCATGACTTTGAATGCTGTGTGTGTTGTTCGCGTGAAAACCTTCGCCGAGCTGTCTATTGTCATGATTAAGTGTAATAGGTATTTTAGGAATCGTATGCCTAAAATTCAACACCATGAATCAAAGAGCGATCAAAATTAATAAGTTAGCTGTTAGTTTGTAGTTTCTGAACCGCACGAACCAGCCGGAGTGGCACTCTTTTGAATGCGTACCGGGTTTGATATCTCTTCTCTGCACAGTAGTACAAAAAAATCCAGTTGGCACAATAATGGGACACATGGTGTGGAATTATATCAGATCAGAGCTGTTCCCAACATTATCTTTAGCTAGAAATTGTGGAACCGCTCTCCAAACAAGCACTCCAAACAAATATAAGGTTAGCAGTAAATCCTTTGTTATGGTTTACAATTGGCTGTTCATGAGAACCGTTACACCTGCTCATGCTGTATTTTAACCATGTCCTGGTTCGAGTAGGAGTGAGTCAACAGCTTTCCTTGACACAGGTAATGCTCTAAAGTTTTAACTTCCATCAAAGCTGGCAACATAGGTCATTTTATCTCCATAAACTTTTTTCACATGTCTTGGGCAACATATCGCTATTAACGTGGAGCTTGGGTAAGATTCTGAAGTAGCAAACCAACCAGCATTTATTTGCGGGAGCTTTGGGTCGTTTTCAGCTTGAAGCATCCAGATAACATGTTCTTCCACGAAGTCACATCTAATGCCTAGTAATGTATGGTTGTCCTACGCCAAACAATGGAAATCAAACAATTTCCGATTCTCAATTCACAATCACGAAAAAATGATTGAGAAATGCTGATAAAAAGTGATTGAATCACTCAATCTTGAAATGGTTCCAAAATGTCTTTATTTCAAAAGTGTACCTCTCCGCATAGAGGCAGGAGCACATGACCAGATTTACGTGTGCTTATGCGGAACCCTAGCAGAGCGATCTGGAGGGTTGATTCTTCATCCAGCCAATAGCAAGTCCAGACACTGATACAGAGTGACTGGATGTGGTACTGTATGTCTGACATCCTATTTTATGTGCAAATACAATGTATCCCAGATTTCTTAATGGCGTGATTCGAACAACTTGTAACGAGCTTTGCCCGCTGCATTGCTTTTCTTAGCGGTATGTAAAAATCATTTAACAACAACGTTTATATCTTGGGATGTATTTATTACCATTTCCAAGAATATCCCTTTAGGTTGAACATCTGCATGGAAAATATTATCCTCCAGGCCGAATGCTGCCCATCCTTTATACGTTATGCACCTCTAAAGTTGGCTATTTGCTTCAAGCCCAAAATTGTCAACATTCTTAATATTTTTCATGCAATACAATACCATAAATTTCCTCTGGAGGTCCCAAAGTGTAGACCCACTTATGTGATGCATTTATTGTCAAAGTAAACACATTTGATTGCATCTCATTGAGGGCCTACGTTACTAGAACCTTTGTTTCACGGCGATTGCATTGTTTCAGCAACTTAATTAAAATCCTAAGTATACCCGTGTATTGATCTTGATCTGCCAATTCCATCAGAACGACTGCTAGTCCACGTCGATAGAACCCTTAAAAAGTCTCCAGGAGGAATGTCGTAAAAGTGTCACATCAAGGAAAGTGACTAGAATGGTTTGTTTACTTCACGATGCTTCGTGTTATATATATCATCCAAGAAGAGTCGGTGATTTTGCATGCATCTGCTACAATTCCACAGAACTTTAATTCTTCCCTGTCAAACGGCACAATATCTCCAGGATCTCTGAAGTCTCACTGATGTTTCTTCTCAAATTTCTTGCTATTAGTTGCAAGCAAAGCTCATTAAACAGTAAATTTTAGGTCAACAGCTTTCCCTTGCTCGGGCAGGGCGCATTGTACAGAAAAACTGTCGACTTAGTTTCACTATAACCTTGTAAGATATGAAGAATGATCTTATGGCAGGATAGATGTCTATCGGTAATACTGTCCCGCTAAAGTCAGTCAACATCCTCTGTTTTAAAATGCCATTTGGGGTTTGGGGGATTGTTTCGTTTTTGTTTCTTCTTGTTGTTTTCATTTATTTATTTATTTATTTTATTTATTTATTTATTTATTTATTTATTTATTTATTTATTTATTTATTTATTTATTTATTTATTTATTTATTCATTCATTTATTTATTTATTTAATTTATTTATTTATTTATTTATTCATTCATTTATTTATTTATTTATGTATGTATGTATGTATGTATGTATGTATCTATCTATCTATCAATCTATCTATCTAACTATTTATTTATTTATTTATTTATTTGTTCGTTCGTTTGTGTGTTTGTTTATTGGTTTTATTTTTGCTCGTTTTTGTTCAATGGGGTACCAGTTGAAGGGGAAGTCCCTGCTCCAAGCTCATTCATGCCTATTTCATAAACGATAAGCTGAATTGTTCGGTTACAAAAGACACTACCACTAGCTGTGAATAAGAAGTGAAAGGAGAACGTGCAGTATATGAGTGTCAAGGGCAGAATATAATTGGTCATCCAACTCGTGTCTCACAGGAACGTACATTCTTATGTATGACCTAATCTGTGTGCAAACAAATATTGAAAAAAAATAATAATTAACTTATGTGGCTCTTTTGCAGCTGTACCAATACACAGGACAAAAGGATTAACACGACACGAAAGAGAACTGCTACGAGAATTGTTATGTATACTTAAGGTGAAATCTGGGGATGAATGCATACGAGGTAAGTTTGCCTTAGAATACTCCATAAATTACTCGAGGCAAACGACGACAGGTCAACTTCATCGACTTTAAATCAACGTTAACACTACCATTCTTTGCCTGCAGGGTGTTATCATTCCTAGATAAAGAAAAACCATCCACAGAGAATTTACCTATTTTAGCTCAGATGAATTGTCAGGCAGCTGAGTTTATGTGAACGGTCTTTGTCCAGCTTCTGGCATCCGTTCGTTCGCGCATCAGGCGTCCGGCGTCCAAAATTTACAATTTTTTCCTTTTCTCCAAAAGCGATGGCCGCATCTACTTCAAACTTGCTGGGGATGTGACTTGGGTGTGTCCATTCTGCCGCACTGGTTTAAATAGTCATGCTCCATTGATTTCGAACTTTCATTTTCTTGTCAGATGTTAAATAATCTCCACAATTGCTTGATCAATTGTTTTGAAATTGCATAGGGGCACTTCTACCCGTCCCTAAACCTTAATTTGTACAACAGATGGTGCTGCATTCGTCTGCATAAAATATGAATTCATGCGTCTTTATTATTATTATTGTTATTATTATTATTATTATTATTATTATTATTATTATTATTATTATTATTATTATTATTATTATTATTATTATTATTATTATTATTATTATTATTATATATATATATTTTTTTTTTTTTGGCAATTTTGACTTCCTCAGAACCGTCACTTAGGAAATGCTGAAACTTGGTGGATGCGTTGAGTGTGGAAGCGCCAGACAAAGTTGTTCACCAGGAAGCGTATTTACGATTTTTTTCAATCCCTGTAGTTATTCGACTGATGTATAAATTCTTATTGACTACTATGTATGTCAATTATGTTTACATTGGTGATTCACAGTTTTGACCTTTCCTCCAAAACAGTCAGTCAAATTCACCTTAACTTGGTGAGGATTAAACTAGGGCGGGTCTCTATGGAGTTGTTAAAATGTCCCGTTTCAGTAAATTTTTATTTTTAAAGAATCTTGTTAATCCTTTTTTTCGTAAAATCTTTAAAAAAATCTTCTTCGAAACTGCTTGGGCAATTGCTTAGAAACTCCACAGGCACACTTCTCGAGACTCCTATAGCTTAATTAATTCAAGAAGTGGCGCTGCGTATCTTTTTCTATTTTTAAGAATGACTGTATTTTCGTTATTTGCGATTTCTCCCACATTTTGGATAATTTGGTTCAACATTGGTGGGAATGAACGTAGAGTTGATCTCCACTCCATTTGTTAAAGACTTAGTGCTCCTAGCATTTCCTGATTTTTAACGAATTAAAGAAATCAGGAATTATCGGAAAGGGTACATACGCATGTTAGTATTATTACTGAGGACAGCCGCAAGTGTGATATTTTGTCATATCTTTCTCGGTAGTATTGATTCATATTGCCATGATTACTTTTAAATTCTAAAAAGAAAATACATGTGGGATTTCTTTTGGTGTTGTTCGTTTTGATTCGAGTGACCTTGAAAGGTCATGCTGACATAGAGGCTTATTTCTTGATAATGGGGGATCCAATTCCATGGTAAGATTAAACATCGATTAGAAAATACCTATGACGTTTATTTTGATGTTGCTAATTTTCACTTTGAATGGCTAAACTGACATATTTGCCCATATTTAGGTAACAGTGGAACATGTCACATTTCAATTAAAAAATGACACCAGAACTTCATGAAACTTTGACATTGTAAACAGTGAAGATAATCACAAAAAACGTGATCTTGATATTATTCCGAAGGTCACAGGACCACTTCGGTCTGTGCTCCCAATAACTGCTGAACACAGGACCCGTACAGTCCTCTTATTTGACCAAGGAGGCCAGATAGCTCTATCTAGCTTCCTTGATTTGACTGAATAGTTTGAAATGTTTGATAAAGATATCTCTTTGATTTAGGACAACATAATGCAAGCCCTTGATCGCGATTGTGCTAATTTGAATTGTCGATCCTTAATAAGGCCCAAATTGGCCGTTAGAACACCAAACAGCACCACAAGGGATAAAATACATACAAGTAAAAATACAAGTCACATCATGTTTTACACTTCATTGCAAATTAAATTAATCTTTGCTAATTACATGCGTACTCTTCGTATGCAAAGCTCGATTGATACAAATATCTTCGTTGCTTGTATCCAAGGGCTGTAGCCAAAAAAGGTGCTCTGATCACATATCATTTTTTTTTAAATATTTTTTATGACAAAGGTCTATATGTTAATCATGATGAGCTGTAATCGGAGGACAGAGTTGTGATTACACCATATGTGTGTTCATTATTAGCCTGATATGCCGATGTTGAGTTTTCATCATATGATAAAAATAGCTGAAATGATTGGCCAAATGGTATATACTCCAGCCAAACAGATATTCATAAATTTCTTTACGAATTGAAAGACTTAATTTATTTTTGTTGAACAGCCTCACTAAAAGAAATGTTTCAAGTTGGTCCATATATTTAAAAAATATAATGTAACTTATCTCCATGTGAAAAGGACCAAATACTTCAATATATTCAATTTATTGATTTTTTTCAAATCTAAGCATTTTAATACAGGTATAGTTACATTTAACTATATAGCGTTAGTACATCGAATATGAATACACACACACACACACACACACACACACACACAGATATATATATATATATATATATATATATATATATATTTATATATATATATATGTATATTTATTTATTGTAATAAATCTTATTTATAGAGGGTGAAACCTGGTAAGCTGACGCTTATCTCCTTTAGGACCCTCTTACACGTGCCACTTAATCAACCATTCACACATGTGTGTGCGAGGACCTGTCGTATATATATATATATATATATATATATATATATATATATATATATATATATTTATATACATACATAATTTAACGTGTGAAATATGGACAATAGTGCTTCCATATGTATATAGGTTAGACAGGGACAGGTTAACGTATGGAGAGTAAAAGGGTCGGACTGCGGAATAGGGTAATGAATACTAGGAATTGGTTCTGGGCAAAAAGACACAAATACAATATATATGTGTGTTGGGGATATAGGTGTGGGTTTTGGTGTTGGTGCCCATGTTGTTGTCGGTGCTTTTCTACTCATAGTTTTACTATACTACCATACTGGGCCATTTGCAGTGATAAAATGGGTAACTATTTCAGTTTTTATCCAACGAACACATGGTCCTTGTCATCAATTGGGTACCCCGTTTCATATTTTCCTTCCTCCACTCATTTGTTTAACATATTTGATTGTCGTAAGCAGTGGTATGTATAAAAAACCTAGAACATCTAGGATAGCCAGTGCGTAAATTTTGCCTCTTTGATGGGACAGGTTCTTAGCATAAGAGTAATGGGGATAACACAATGTCTTTGAAAAGTATTGGCCTTTTCTTCTTTTATTCTTCACTCATACAAGTAAAACACATTCGAGATTCTATTTGTGTGTAGAATGGCATTCCACGTAAGTATCCACTAAAGCTTTTGCTGTGTGTTTGTTTATACTTAAAATGACGAAGAGAGCCCGATCGCTTGTCCTTATTCTTCGGTTTACCCGCGGAAATGAATTGCCCAATCTGGATCCAATTGACTGAGTATACTTGACAAAACGGAAGACCTTCCTTGATTTGATGCAAACCAAGGATTCGAGATTGTGTTCATTTAATGGGACGGCTGGACTGCGTCTGTTAGTGTGTAGTTCCAGCTCCACGTCTTGGTACCATTTTAATTCCTATTTCCTGTTCAGAAAATTGCAGTTAGAAGCAATTGTGAACAAAAGTAGATTTTTTTAATCACAACCCCTATCCCAACTGGGGTGGTCTTGAGCAGCCTATTTTTTTAATCCTCTTTTCTCTTCGTTCAGTCAGTGGAGCAGCGCTATAGCCTGGGGAGAACTTAAAGGCATATACTAGTTGCTTCTTCATGTTTTGATATAAGACATGTGACAACAAATAACCAATGAACTGACGGGACACTTTTGGAAGTAAGAAACAAGATAAGTTTGCTTTTTTTTTTTAGCCGGCAGTAAAAGAGGACACCATCCATCAGTTGCTCAAACATGCAACGCTGCAGTTACTAAGATACTGCTGGATCGCGTGTCTAGTCTCTTGAAGTAGATTTAAGATCTGAAGAAAGGAGGATTCTAATCATTTATATTCATGCGATGCGACACTAAATCGAAGTATGACAAATATGTAATGTGCGTTGTTTTTATCACAAATGTGATAATAGATCAGTGACTATGTATAAAGACATTTAATTTATTTTTCTTACGAAACGTACTGTCTTCTTGGCTAAAAGTGGTGTCTTCATGTTTGTGTTTTGTACATCATTAACTGAAAAGACTCATTTTACTTAAGTGTAATGCCGGATATTACTGATTCCTCTTCAAATTTATTTAAAGTTGCTTTTACCAAAAACACACTTCTACGGAAAAAGATAAACGTAATTTTATAAGAATTCTTTTTCTGGCTTTTTAAAGTTCTCTCTGACTATAGCTGGCAAGCTGTATAACTCAATGGTTTTTCATTATGAGACATGAAAGAGAGATGAATCCTATCTCTGTTTTCAATTTGTAATGCCTTTCCAATCCTAAACTGACTAGAAAACTACAAAAGGTCCGCAGACACAAAATATGTTGAATGAACAGAAAAATAAATTTGATGCATACAAAACATGTGTTCTAGACTCTATAGCACATTGATATAAATTAATAATAAACACTAACATAATAATAATATCGAAATAAACAAAAGAGGGTGGTAGGCCCATTGAGTTTTATTATTAATATGTGAACCCTAATCCTTGGCTGGTGGAATCGAATCTTTCTTTTGTTGCGCCATTGTTCCATAATTACATCATATAGACATCCTGCGCACAAAAGTTCAAGTGTTCAACGATACAATTCGATATCGTTTGTCGACCCCTCCTACTTATGCTATGAAGCTGTTGACGAGGGACATATTTACGGAAGAATCTTCCTGTCATACTTTCAATCAAAACTTTTAGTTTTGACGGATGCACAGCATGATAGAAAAATAGGAAAACACCACATTTGATATATCCCGTCCTTTTCCTTCGATTTGAGCAAGAAAGTGTTAACTCGCAGATTCTTGAATACATTTTGAGTCAACAGAGCTCTCTGTGCGTCGTGAGTTCTAACTTACTGGTAAGTGTCCCGTGTGCGCCAAGGAGATACATCAGGTTAAAGCAGATCACTCTGAATAAATTCCATCCTTTCTAAAATTCAGGTCAAAACATCTGGCGATGATGCATTTTAAAGGGGTAAAGATTAGTCGAACCTATCGATTTGGTAAACAAAATTGCAATGAACACTGTGGCAGGAAGGGTCCAACGAGCCATACAAAGTACATTGTGTCGTTTCTAAATTTCGATGGGCAATTGCTATTTCAGAGTAACCCTTATTAAATGTGTTAATATTTAACATCGTGCATACATAATTCGTTTTGCAATATACCTATGGTAAAGCCAGATTGTAATCGCCAAAGCACATTTCACAGTCCCTGTGTATATGCAAATATAACTGATAGATTACTTCGTTAATTTTGTTATTCGTTAGTGCCATCAGTTAACCGTTACAACATACTGAGTATGCTAATTTCTTTACTCTTATGTCTGGTACATTTAGCATTGATTGTGTAGCTGGACTCTGATCCCAAACGCTACCATCCAAATGCATAAATTGAAAAAAAAATAATTCACAGTAACTGTAAAAGTGGAAAGCTTTACTATAAACTAAACAAGACGATCTTCAAGGGTTGATGTGTTAGTGATATAATATGCCGTATTAAAAGTCGTATACATAGTGTATTGTACCATTCTTTACCATTTGCTCATATACATTTTCAGTCATATTGTAACCCGCGTTTCTTCAATAAAACAACAGACACAGACACAGACACAGACACACAGACAGACACACACACACACACACACACACACACACATATATATATATATATATATATATATATATATATATATATATATATATATATATATATATATATCCTTTAAGCACCGTATGTCCACATTCAATGCAGAACAGAAATACTGTTCCTGAAACGCTAACTTCATGAAGATCATAATTGCGATGTGAAAATCGAAATTGAAGAGCACGCCTAAAGAGCAAAACACATACAGATGTGTATGATGGACGCATAATGTTATGAAATGGCAGCAAATCCCAAATTAGAAATAATTTCAAGTTAAACTGTTTGATCTGTAAGTATTGCTTGAAGGGTTCATTCTTCCTGCAAAAAAAGGAATGCGCTTTTGGTTTGACAAATGATCACTTTTTGTCGCTTGGCCCGTGGTATATCTACAATATCTTGGATACAAGCTCTCTGCTGCAGAACGAACGTTTTCAGCAAGATTGCTTGTTCAAATCCACTTTCAACCTTTGAACTAGCTACTCACTTTGATATATAGTGCTCATAAATGTAAATATTAAGATTGTATCAAAGAACTGGTATACACCGCCGGTATATTACATGTAATTGGGATCAGTGGAATGGCTTTTAATGTGCAAAATGACATGCCTCAAATATTTGTGTGGCAGCCACTGAAAAAAACGTGCCTATAATAAATGGCAAAAATACTTTGTTACTTATTTGTGCATAGCTCTAAACCTGACGTCAACATAATAGTACGGTATATTTCTCGGCGCTGTCGGATGAAATACCAGCTGTTGTTTTGGGTTACTTAGATACGTCAGCGGTTATTTTTCTCTTTGACTGACAACTTTGGCAAGGATAGAACTTTGAGCTTTGGGCTAAACCTAACAAAATATGACATAATCAACATGCAAATGTGTGTAGGTGAGTCGATACTTTTGTAGAAAATTGATATATGATCAAGTCAGAGCCCGGAGTTTTGTTCCACTACGTTGACTGATAAAAACCATGCTATGGAATATGGCATTATCTACATAAATTGGCTAATTTTCTCAGTGTGGTTTTGTCGGGTAAGTAAAAGAACCTTACTACATGCAAACATTACGTTATCAAGGGTACCGCCCACGTTCAGACACTCGTTTTTATGTCTCTCTTTTCTCACATTACACTGTGTATCATTGGTATTGTGAAAACAAAGCTGCTGTTGGCACCACTTAGAAGTCCAATTATCCCTGAGCAATTCGATGTTTAGACAAATTCCGTTTACAAAATACAGTGTCACTGCCCTAAAACTACCTAGAATGATTTTGTTTTACTTGGTACAAGGTTACTCATGTAAAAAAAATGGTTTAAAGTACGGGTCCAGTATTTCATTGAAAATATATATCTGAACATGAACGTTTCTAGAGAGGGAATGCCCTGACATGCGCGGTAGATAAACTCCTTTTGTCATCCTCGGATTAATTCCAGACCTTACATTGTTACTTCCTGATTGATTATCTCAGAACAACAAAGGGAGTAATGCTTGATTAAAATTGTAGCACCAAGGTACATGAATATTGGGAAAACGATGATATGAACCACCTACTAGTACTGTTTATTTTGTAGTTTACGTCATGCAATTAACTCAATGTCCCTTACTGAGATATATAATTGACCTGACACTGCATCTTTCTCATTCTAAGACTGCTTTTGTACTAAGGTGACAAGGTGTTTACGAATGCCACATCGCAAGGCATTTCACAATTTAAAACACGCGAAATGATATCAATAAAAATATGCATTTAAAGTGACTATTCCCGGACTACCACACTACACATGCATTATCCGAATCGAGAGAGGCAGAACTTGAAGCTTCTTTCGTTGTTCATTAATTTGTGTTTAATGGAATTACATTACATCTGCTGTTAAAGGAATTAAAGAAAATACTAATATTGCCACTCTTCTTGACCTCCATGTTCTTGGAAAACTGTCAAAATATCGTGTTAGTTAAACACATCAGGCACATATACTGCCACTCCACCAATTTAACTATATGCTGCCACTGTAAAATTTAAAGTATATGCTGTCATTGTGCAATTTTAAGCGTGTGTCGGCACTGTACAACCTGAGTATATGCTACCAATGTGCAATTTTTAGCATGCGCTGCCGCTGTACAACTTTAAGTATCTGCTGCCACTCTACAATGTCAAATTTATGCTATTGGAAAAAAAGTCCTGTCAGTCAGGCAAATATAAGCTTATGCTGCCACTGTACAATTTTCAGCATAAACAGCAACCAATTCCTCCAACTGGCGTAGACGACAACAGGTACGGCAAATTTGGTCCAGTAGTGGTTACAACCTAAACTGCTGACTTTACAATACCAAGGAAAATGTTGAAGGTTAACATTAGTTTGGAAATATTCGTAGTTCCTGAATATGTTTCACTAAGGAAAAACCTCGAACAAGTTTTTAGCTAAATGTTGGCTGTGACACCATAAATTATGGTGTACCTTAACAGATATTTTCCCTTGTGGAGCACAACTATGCTACCAATGTCTAATTTATGAAACGAGATATAATCTGCAGATAATACAATAGTTACATCTTCGGGCATCAACACATGTATATTTATCAGGATCATTTGTTTACTCTGAAGGAGATTTCGACACAGGAAAGTCAAACTTTATTTGGGTGTCACTGTTGCAATATCTAAAACGTCTTCAAATTGTAATTGTTTATCGAAACATCCGTAGATTGTACTTGCGTTTCAGGAAGACCCAATTATCAAGTAAAAGTGCAACAAATTGCACCAGTATTTCAAATATATGCATATACATACATACATATATATATATATATATATATATATATATATATATATATATATATATATATATATATATATATATATATATATATGAAATATATAACTAATGAGAGTTTGTCTCGAGTTCTGTTAAAAAAGATGTAAGTGTATCAAAAATAAATCCACGGAAAGCTGGTTATTTTGATTTGGAAAATTTTGAAAACTGGTTCCAATGCTAGAGAAGTAAAAAAAAAAATAGAATGAGAAAACAACTTTTTTTTCCATTCCACACTTGGGTAATTCTGGTATCATAATATGGATATTTGAGTCCGGTTATGGGCAATAAGCCCTCCGAGGCGGACAACACGCCGATTTTATCGAATAGTCAAGGGGCTAAAACCATTATAATAAAGTGTGTAACTGGGTAATTATGTGGGTATTTTGGGTGGGGTTACAGTCACTCACGTGCTTTCAGTTTTTGTGACAATGCAACCAAATACCATCCTGTTACATGCTCTTCACCCACCGGCGGTGGCCATTATCGTAACATAACGACTCAATATTGCGTACTTATATGGTCACTTTGATTTTTCCTGAGAACCAAGTCATCGTTGGTCGTTCATATCATATGAAAAGAATTTTGTAGGCCTCTTGTTTTCTTAACCAAAGTGTAGGTTTTATAAAACGAATGGGGGGGGGGGGGGATTCGAGCTTCATTGATGAATAATGGATTCATCAGCTATCGCAGCACAAAAAACGTGCCAGGAGTTTGTGTAGATTCAAGGCGGGAACCGATGACTGAATTTTTAGCCGGTAAAATTTGAAGGTTTACCCAGCTATGGCTGACGACTGAGAACCTTTAGCCGGACCAATTCTTAAATCGCAACGACGATCGATATGGTCTCATTGCCATCATTTATTGCAGATCGCCTGTAGAATATAGGGTAAATAGTCCATCCGACCCTGCACGCATACACCTGAATGTCAATAATACAACAATACCATGTAAGAATTCATAACGGTATAAATGTCCACCTTGTTCGTTTCCTGTTTGCATGTGAGATATGAACAGTTTGCAGTCGTAATACTAAGTTGTAAAGTACTCTTTATCAGCTGTGGTATTTCCAACGTCATAATAATGTAACAGGCGTTAAATTAGGTTGACCATACGCGCACACGCAACTAACAAATTAAGCACGCGTGGATTATCAATGGCACGCGTTAAAAATGTCGTATATGTGCCGCTGATCCCCATCATAATACGTCACCAGGTCACGCTGGTTGAGTTGCGAATATTTGTACTTTTATCGCTAGAATATCCAATATAAGTGGCACAGTTCAAGAACGATTTTCATGAACCTAGAAATAATATAAAATGCATTGGGCTGCTGGAAAGTTGCTCAACCCAAGAGAGGTCCACCTTTTCCGCCAGTTTTGGATTGCTTCATTCTAAGAAAGAACGTTATTGCTTATAACATTATTTAGTGCAAATTAGCGGTTGCTTCCGAACAGATTAAAGAACTAGATAGGCTATTAAAAACCTGTTGAGAAGAAGGGGTGGAAAGTTTCCAGGTAAATGTTAAACGAGACTCAAAGAATTATCAAAGTTAAATTGTCCCGAATCTATCACGCGTGTACCTTTCTTAAGTACGTACAGGTGTGCTCATTTTGTTGCACACGTTTACTAAATAAAAACATGTGTTTAATAAATATTAACACGCATTTTATGAAAAAAGGACGTGTGCATAAAAACAGTACGTGTCTAATAATAGACATCCGAGGATCAATTAGAGCATGCAAGCCAAAGTGTCATCTTTTTATAAACTTAACTCCTCTAACAGTTGGTAACACGTTTCGCAGTAATCAAACAAGAGCTACTCAATGTATATTCTAGCGTGTCTACACTTAGTTTACGTGAGTTACATCCGTGCTATTATTTATGGCACGCGTTCAACAAATCAAGCACGTGTGTATGTTTAAGGACGCTATAGAAGTATCATATAAATGGCAATGTTCCCTACCACAAAATACACTTCACGTTCGGCACAGGAGACCAATGATCGACCAAACAGCATTGTTTCTATAATACTAATCATTTCAATCTGTAAAAGAAGCTGAAGTGTTAAATGTTGAACAGCTAGGTGACCTGTAGGCTTATGTGTAAAATAGCAGGATTAAATATGCTGCTTTTGAAATTACAGTTCAAAAACTTAATAGTTGCACCGAATTATAAGAAATTGACGGTGGATATGTAACACAGTACTCATCAGGATTCGTTGCACGTTAACGTTTGGGCATTTAGGCCTAATGTTGACAATGATAACATGATACCGGGACACTGTTATTGTTCAGGGTCCTTTGAAATCATCTTAACAAGGTGGAAATTCACAAAGTTGATAAGACATTTCATGATAATTATTCGAATTGCTGAAATGGTATTCTGTGAGAAACAGGATTTTCATACCATGCTGATACAGGTTGGTATATTGGATAGTAATTCTATATTATACAATAGGATTGGCTCAACCGCTGTCTGGGTCGGCAGCAGTTATCGTTATTGTCCAGTTGAACCCTAAGTTCGTATTCTGCACACCGGAGCCACAGTATGCCTTGCCCCCTTAAACTACAGTTTATTTACTCTGAGTTGTCAATGACATGAAATTGTAAGTTGTTCTAGCCTCTGGGAACGAGTCCTGGAAGTAGAGCCTGTGATGAACCACATGGCAAGTCGGAACATCTACACATCACAAATTCCCTCAATCACAGGCAAAATATACCAATATTTCCGATGGAAAATATACATAGGACCACTAGTTGCAATGACAAAACTTAATTTGTAAAGCTAGTCGTACAGAACAAACGACTCAACATATATCTGCAAATTTCCGGGACGCGGGGGGGGGGGGGGCGGCTATTACCAGCAATGAAATCACACTTTTTTTTTATCTACCGAAGCTTAAAGTTACTAAATGCAGCAGTTTCAGTTCTGCTTGTGTAAATTTACTTTATTTCTCTAAGACCCCCCCCCCCCCCCCCCCCGCCAAGTAGCAGATGTGCATGACCACGCTTGAAAGGACTGCAAACTTTGTGGCGGTGTTGTTCACAGAAAGGTGGAAAACCAAGTTACATTTAACAATTAAAAAATCACTAAATGTCTTCATAGATTTACTTAAAATGACACACGATAGTCATCATATTACAAATAATGAAGACTGGATCAAGTTTACCGAGTTTTATTGAGGGCAGTATGTGGTGCTATATAGTGTCATTGGAAGTACTCCTTTCAGCAGTAGTACTATCACCGTCAGTCAGACATGTAAACAAACCACATTTTTCTTGTGACTGCATGTTCAATCGTCTTGCCAAGTCAGAGTGAATGGACTGCAGTACATGTATCAGTATATATTCACATTGTAATTTTAATTGTCAGCTCCTCCAACTCTTCTGGTGGCCTCGAAAGATTCTGGCAAACTGGACTAATTTGACACGTTTGACCGGGTGGGCCGATAGATCGGCTAAGCTGTATCCATCCCTAGTGTGGATCTTGTTCTTATGGATTGTCTACTTTAATTACTGATTTCATAAATCTGGTTCAACTGTTCGCAACTATAGTGGCACTGTGTCAGAGATGGCAGCATGTGAACCCCTAGCACTCCCACGACAAACCTGGCGGGTGATTTATTTCCTTTAGACAAATTCTTTTGTATTAAGAGTAAGTCTCGGACGCTTGTTTGATCAAAAACACACCCAAAGGCAATGCGAAAGAATTTGATTTATCTCTCTTTAGTTTTTTTT
Source organism: Hermodice carunculata (assembly GCA_964020975.1). Taxonomy (NCBI): domain Eukaryota; kingdom Metazoa; phylum Annelida; class Polychaeta; order Eunicida; family Amphinomidae; genus Hermodice; species Hermodice carunculata. Next base: position 43,798,050 of record OZ026629.1, on the reverse strand, counting down.
TTCATTTTTAAGATGCTGGCATGATAGTTGCGTGGCGGGTGTTCCCGTCACTGCCGTTGTAGGTCTCAAGGGTTTGTCATTGAATTAGGTAACTTAAAGTAGAATTTTGCTCCTTAATGTTCCAATGCTTCCGTAATAGCAGTATTTCATAAGCCTTCGGGATCACCGTAAGCCCGGTGGGATGACGCTGATTGCATTACAAGCCCGTGGACCCATCTTAAAGTACTAGTCCCGCAGAGCGCACATCAAACGCATTTCTCGTTAGGTGTACGTCCAGATGCAAGATTGCCACCCTTTCTAATCTCGATATCACGATGTGTATACTGTCCGACATTAACACTGGTTTGTGATAAAGGCCGATTCCGCAGTGATAAACTTAAAGAGTCAAGGTAACTCCCACATTTCTCTGATGCCAGAGGCGCTTACGAGCCACGATTAATCCAGAGACCAAATAATATACCGTCAATGTAAAATATGACATGAATGGGGTGATGGCCCCGCAGCAGTTGATGGTTTCCTGTCTCGTGTACAAGTCGACGTGACGTCGGTAACTGATTGCATGGAGTGTGGAGCCCGCGGAGTGAGAAACCATTGGTTCAGCAGGTTCCTCCTGAACAAGCGTCTCAAGACAATTGAAAGAGTGAGCCTAATTAGTTTTGAAAATGCCAAAATGATAGAATTACCGACAAACCAAGTTATTTAAAGAGGCACTTCACTCTGGAAGATTGGCAGGCTAACTTTAACGTTTCATAAAATTTCACCATTTAATAAACATCTCTATTAATTGTACATTTTCAGAACCGCAACTTGTAAATTTGTTTAAACGAGCAAGCGATAATTATGCAAAACCGTCAATCCGGGTACTATACTTTGAAATTATCCAGCATGCAGATTTCAGGTAAAGAAATTGTTATAAGACGGCCTTCATTAAACTATCGTGTCATTCCTAACTTAAACAATTATGGAAATCTTAATATTTGATAAGAATTTTGAAGCGTATGTTGGTTATAATGGACGTGGTAATTAGAAACTTCAGATGATTACATGGGCCCCGAGCGCGGATTTATCATGTTGTTGCCAGACAGGCACATTTGCAAGACCACATGGCTGCCACCTGTCTGAGTCATCTTCAGTCACTTGTTTCACATTACTTGATAGATGTATATCCTTTTAGTTCTCCCACCCTCCCGTTCAACTTTGTGGTTCATTTGCCCTGCAGCTCTGGTTAGCATAAATAAATCACTTGCGGGCAAAACTCTCCGCCGTGTGTTTCGCCCTTAATACATACGAATTGCCGCTGAATTTCTCCCATTGGAGTTTGAGTTAGGGAACCGGAAGTTGCGTCCCAGGCACAGGGTACCTGTCCAGAAGTCATATTTAACATGAAAATGAATATTCCAACATTCTAAATCCTTTTTGAGCGATACTGCTAAACCTTGCAAAGATACAGTTATCTTAGAGAGCTATATTTTATTGCAGAGCGCTATTGTAAGTGTTCAGCGAATTGTATACAAGGTCCAACGCATAAAGGAAAACGTAACTTGTGGAACAAGCCGCGCTTCCATCCAAAGAGATGGTGTTTGACTCGACATTCCGAAATACATGTATATTAAAATTGGGTCACTTACAAAACAACAAAAACATCAAATAAAAACTAATGCCAATGCCAGGTGACAAATATCATTGTTGTTATATTATGACCCATATAAACATGCATATATACTAGTATTAGAGGTGCATTATTCCTTATGCCATGTTGTTTGTGAGATGCCAGTAGACGTGCCCCACAGTAGCATTTAAGGGTAATAACGGTAGCCAATGACCAGTGCAGTGTCCCTGGGCCTGTGATGGTATTGAAACATGTCCTGAAGTAAGAGGGAGCTCCTAGTTGAACTTTTGCTGGCGGAATCAATCACCCATGACATTGAGTACAAGCCTCGCTATCTGCCGATCGAAAACAAATCCAATAGCTCTAGGAATTTCAGGCATGAGGGGGAGTCAGTCAGTTATAGATCTTAAAAACGATAGAGTTTTGTATCAATCATTCCGAAGACGATTGCAAGTGGACATATATGGTCTCCTTTGCCTTATGTGTGGGAGTGAATATTTAAAGATGTTAATCGATAAGAGGTACAGGGAGCAAAAGCCAAAAAAGGGGATATATTTAGAGTGAATGTGGACAGTTATTCTTTTAAGGAAAAAATTGCCAATTCATTTAAAAATCTGCATACATTCATTAATGTCACACGTGTTTCTTTTGTAGCTTATCACAATAGATATCCCAAATGCGTTACGCTTTCCTGTTAAAAACGATGGGAATTTTGTATCAAACATTTCGAAAACGTCTCAAATAAAAATATCCTTGGGACTGTTTTTTTTGTGAGTAGTAGCCCACAATAATAATAATGATGATGATGATGATGATGATGATGATGATGATGATGATGATGATGATATTAATATCGAGCAATAAAAAGTGTGAACATCGCAACCAAAGAATTAATCTCACCACTTTGTGGTGTTTCAAAAGTTAAAGACCCTTGACAGTCCGACTTCTGGAGGGCACTGTTATTCCAAGTAGCGTCCGGAAACTAGGAGACAACACTCCAGGAGGTCCTCGTTGTAAGCGCTGTTTAAAGCATTGTTTTAGATTTGTTTGATACCTTAAATATTTCACGAAATGACTCGGTGGTCCTGCCCTGTCCATTGGGTCTTTAAATATAGGTATCTGTTAGCTAATAGTTGTTTATCAGAATATCATCCATCTTCTAAAGTGTCATGTCAGGAATGTTCACAACAGATATTAACAGTGTCATATCAAAATTTAAGTCTCCGATGCTTATGTACATCCAAACAGCACGTTTCTCATTCTTATAATGGCAATATCCCTGTTTTTCCACGATTATGAATAAAAATGTGTATATTTGAAGCTGACCACTATCCCAACATTAGATATGAAGAGGATATGATGGACAATACATTAGGCGAGGGGCCAGGTAATTGGTAAATAATGGCACTGATGTACTTCCAATGTGGGCGGGTATCTGTTGAGAGGACCTTTACCAAGTACCTAGATAGGCCGCAGGTGACACCCTATGCCTGTGACAATGTACGCTACCGTTTTTGCTTAACCCTTAAAGTGCTAATCACTAGTTGCTTTCTCAATACCATTAAACATAAAATGGTTAAAAGAGTTAAATTCCTCATGAAGATACCTTTCATTCAAATACCAGCGAGCCTAGTCTAAGCAAAATGTAGTCTTAGTCAACAGCTTTCCTCGGGACACTTTGCGCGCAATGTGCGCAAAGTGTCCCGAGAAAAGCTGTTGACTCAATCTTAAATCAGCACTTTAAGGGTTATTTCTTGTCTTTGTCAGCAGCGGATGCCTTCTGAATGACTATGATTAGTGACGCAACGATCGTGTATAATTCGTGAGGCTCATTCCGACTCTTCTTCCAATTTAAGTGGCACACAGTTCTTTTGCGGGGATAGGAGCACCCTGAAATGGCGTCGAAGTTGTGGATTTTTTGTTTTAGTTTTATCTGACAAACTCAGCAATAAACCACACCAAGAAATGAAAAAGAAGTGATTTTAACATTTCTCTCAGTTTTGTTACTCATGTACTTAATTGGGGCTAATTTGCCCAATGGTAGCCCCACACAAGTATAGATCTAATTTAACTAACTTCCTGAAACAAAGTGACAACTTGGAATTGTCGGGGTATTTCGCACATGTACCGAATTTGGAAAAAAAAATTGCCACATGGAAGTAGTATTTCAAGTTTTGTATCATGTCCAACGAAAAACGGTATACCTAACGTATTCTAATCAATCTTAGTCGTGAATACCACAATGCGGACAAAACTTGTAATACATGCATTTATATTTCCAGAAAGGAAAACAAAATATGTATGGGCCATTCTAAAAACTAACACATTGAAAGATCAACATAATTAAAGACTTTAAACTGAGAGTTTCAAAATATACTTCCGTGACGATAATAATAATAATAATAATAATAATAATAATAATAATAATAATAATAATTAATAATAATAATAATAATAATAATAATAATAATAATAATAATAATAATAATAATAATAATAATAATAATAATAATAATAATAATAACAACAACAATAATAATAATCAACTGGTGAGGAATAATCAAGTGTCGAGTAATCATTGTCACGTCATATTTAAGCGCGCACATAGGAAGTGGCAGCTTTTCCTTCGATATACTCTTATCATGACCGTTGGTTGTCAATGTTGCCCTGCGACTTAGGTAGAGATTTTGGCGGGAAATTGATATGCAAGATCTTTATTCTTTGAGATGTAAAACCACCCACAATGACAAGTTATAGGGCACCCATACGACCCAACTTATGTGTCGGAGCATTTGCGTGCTATATGCAATTCCGTGCGACCAAATAATCAGACGTTAAAATTCTCTAATTGAACATCGCCTGCACTCAACAATTTAGGCGTGATCGCAGTGTTCTTCCAACAACTTTCTTACTGAAAGTTCTTTTGGAATGTAAACTTTGTAGAAACCATGTACTAATCGTATTGTGCAAATCTTTAAGAACCTTAGTAGGTGCTGTAAAATTGAAAATTGAAGAGTTTATCATTCAGTTCATATGGCAATCATGTGAAAGACATTGGAAAGACCTTGCTAGTCGACTGTTCCAGACAAAAGTCGGTTTTTTTTGTTGTTGTTGTTTTTTTGTTTTGTTTTTTTGTTTTTACGTTTTAGCTAAATATACGACTTTTTCCTTTAAAAAGAAAGTCGCATATTTAAGGTAAATCTCGTTTCTTCTACTTTTAAACCATATATTTAACTTTTTGCCTTTCCGAAATATCCAATATTCAAGATAAATCGTATATGTTGGACTTGAAATGCACATAATCGACTTTTTTGCTTTTAAAAAGTTGAATATTCAGATAAATTTTGGTTATTCGCCTTTAAAGCAGCACACTGGACTTTTTCAAATTTCCCGGTGGGCGACACACAAAGTCTTATATTCAAAATAAATCTCGTTTTTCGACTTTGAAATCATATAGTTTAGTTGTTTTGAATTTCTCGCTCGATGGCGCAGACAAAATCGAATATTCAAAATAAGTCGGGTTTATTCGACTTTTCAATTTTCGATTAGATAAGGAAAAGTCGAATATTCAAGATACGTTTCGTTTATTCGACTTTTCGTTTCAATGTGTGATTTTTTTCTCTTCAATTTCCTGCCAGATGATATTAGTGTATGCTTCCACCTGTTCCTGTTTTTTTCGGGATGTTTGACCTTTGAACTTTATTCGGGTACAGTCGTGTAATGTATATACATTTGACATGTCCACATAAAGAAGTAAACATGTAATATCAAACTTTTCTCTGCTCTTAAGATGCTCCTGACGTCACAATCCCCTCGCCGTCCAAAGGAAAATTTTGTTTTATTGTTTTCATATTCCTGTAGCTTGTGCAGCGAAAAAGGCGTTACTTCAACAATTCGACTTAGAAGTCAAATGAATAACTTTTATCCCGAAAAAAAATCGACTTAAAACAAAGTCTCTCTCTCTCTCTCTCTCTCTCTCTCTCTCTCTCTCTCTCTCTCTCTCTCTCTCTCTCTCTCTCTCTCTCTCTCTCTCTCTCTCTCTCTCTCTCTCTCTCTCTCTCTCTCTCTCTCTCTCTCTCTCTCTCTCTCTCTCCCTCTCTCTCTCTCTCTCTCTCTCTCTCTCTCTCTTTTCTTTTTTCTAATGTCCATTGCATGGCTTCCGTCATGTAAGTACCATATTGAAATATAGTTGTCGGGAAAAACAAAGATTAGATTCAACAAATCTTTTTTCTCAAAGCGTCTGGGCAAAAGGCATTACCTGTCACTTACCCCTCTGGGAAAAGTCGCAAACTATTTTCCGAGAAAACCGGTGCAATATTTAGCATTGGGATGTCATTGCACTGTAAACAAAAGTCGTTGACAAATCGTTTATGTGCCTTTTTGTATATTAGGGCTTTTGCTGTCATTACCATCGATACTGTATGATTCCTTCATGACTGCAGAAGCCTCAATAACAATCATGTGTGTCATATTTCGGGGGCTAAAAGCACGATAGTTTGGTAATGGCCACTAACACTCAACCCCAAAACGTAATAGCCAATTGACGAATTCCAAAGTCAAAAGTGTGTGTTAGTTAAATAGTTTAACCAATACGCCATTAAAATGTTGAATGCCACTGACGCAGTATCGTGCCCAGATTTCTCCATAATGAGTGGAATTTCTTTAAATGAGTTTGGTGAAGGTCAGTATATGATTTCAAAATGTTTAATGCCTCTATCGATTTAAGTGCATTAGTGACGGCGGGGCTGCTACTGGGGTCACCTTTTGGGTACACCGCAGTGGGACATACCATCTCAAATACCGTATTGCCATAATTAGTAAATCTGAGTTTCTTATTGGACCATCTGTATACAAATTGACATGTTGCGTGAGAGTAATCATTTTTGCAGATTTATGTAAGGTTCAGACAATTACATTAGCAGTGAAATGGATGACTAAGTGGAAACACTGCGTCAGCACATGGTGTGAGATCAATGAGTGTGCTCTGCTGTACTGTTACATCCTTTGTTTTAAACCGAGTTCATGCATTGCGTTATACCGATCATTAACCCATACTCTCTACTTTCCTTCCAGATAACTCGATAAACAGCTTAATGCAAAGGCCGCTTGGAAGTGGACCACAAAAAGACAGGTCAGTTGAGATTTCCATACATAATTTATCCGGATTTGCGACAGGTTTTTGCGTTTTGTTTAGGCCCTGTAATGGGTGATAATAAAGGCATGGTATCTTTCATCATAACGCGATTAACTCGTGACTGGGGGTGATACAATGATATATGAGACAATGAATTTCCAATTATATTAAGACACTACTTTGCTTCGCTAGAATGGCCGAGGCAAGAATATCGGATATCTGATATCTGTAAAGTGACAGTGGGTTACTACAAAACTGAAGCACGGAGGTGGCGATTATAAGTGATGTAAGACATAATTAAGAAATGAACTTAATTTGCGTTGCGTTTATGCGCTTATATAGACCACCGGGGTTGACATGCATTTAAACCTTGGACGTGTTCCGTGGTATAAATGCCTGTCAACCTCTGCAGTCTGCAACCTTTTCACTTTTACTAGCTCATTCTTTCGAGATATACTTACTGCTACAAATTGTCTCTAGAGGGCGTAAACAGACAAACACGAGAGTCAAGAAAATAGTTCACAAGTGTATCCAAAGGTTTTATGTTTCTGCTTCGTAAATATAATCGATGTATAATCAAACGTTTACACTCTCAGCATATAATGATTAATAGGAACAGTTAGAATGTGACGTGCGTGTTTTATGAAGTCAGGCCCGCACATCACCACGGAAAAAAAGTTTAACTCCCATGAGCCTTTGCCCTGGAATAAACAAATTCCAAGAACTAATATGGTCGCCACCATGGACTGCTTTGGCCACGCAATAGGTTTACATGTGACAATCATTGAAATTTCTCTTTCATAAAATTGTATAACACGATCATCCCTCCTTCACAATATTTATATGGATGTTTTATAACATCAACAACATGATGAGCTCTTATACCAGTGAGAGAGGTTCACAACTTCAAACTTGTTCACAAAATTGGTCAACTAAATGTAGCAGGAGCAGTGTGCTCGCTGAAAATTGAGCTAACGCTAACTGTGCGCATTCACTTTGGAGAATAACGGTATATGTAAAAACTTTTGTTATCATACCATAGCTTATGGAGCCTTTGGAAAGTAAAGCAGTATCACGAATTATTGCGCATTGTGAAGAGGCCATTGCGGTTATCCATTATGAATATTCACACATAAACTCCGTTTGCTGTTCCTGTTCGCCTTATGCTAAAAGCTAAACCATATGTAAATGTTACAAAATGACTTCCCTGCAGTTTCGTAATGTTATACGTCCACCAAATAATGCAATGGTCAAAACGGAGATTGTCAAAGATTGACTAGTTCTAGTAAGAAGCCTCATAGAACACCCGTAATTTTGTTACCACTTAACAATATGATTGAAGTAATGTTCAACCCATTTTCACGAACTTTATTCATTTTGGAACATTTTTGCTCGACACATATGCTGTCTTTCACATGTCCAAATTTACAAGTTCCAGCACCAATACAATCCTATAAAATAAACAAAATACTTCTAATGTCATTACGGTGGTCAACAGGCCAAGTAAACCTTTAGATCTTAATTACAGTCAATAGGTTTTTGCACCAAAATTGCTATCTAACGTTGATTTTAATCAAGGAGCCTAGAAGAGAAAGGAGGCAGGACTCAATTTCAGTGTGCTTCAATGCACACATAATAGGCAGGATCTCATTCACAACCGCTGTACTTTTTCCTTTTAGCTGAAAATGTAAACAATCTTAAACCCAGGAGGTGGGCCCAATGTTCCTTGCAGAGACCTTCATTAAATATTTTATAAACACAATATGGAATGAATGGATCTCATTTGTTCCAATATGTATGAATGTTTACTTATGATCTTACAGTTACACTACAGGCCAAGAGTGCCTGTTTAATCCCAAAAGGTGTAACTGATAATTAAAGCTTTCCGCCAAGTATACCTATGTGTTATTTTACTGTTTGAAAGATAATTCAGAAGGCAACATATTATTTATAACACCGTGTATGTACGCTGAGCGGAACTTAACTCTTGATCTACTCTTTCCTCAATCACCACATGTTATAGCAGAGAAGTTTCTCCAGCTGACGTCATTCCTGTGCGACAACAAGCAATTGTATGGACAAAACATTTTCATTAAATGACATTATGAACAGAAGTTGCACAAGAACCTGCTTTGTGTCCACGTCCATGTTAGGCATTAAAGCCACAAAGTACTAAATTGATATGTTTGCAAACACTAAATGACGCAACGTACGTAGGGCCAGCCGAAAGTTCACCCTCTTGCTCTTCTAGGCTCCTTTTGAAATTAAATGAACACTAAATGACGCAACGTACGTAGGGCCAGCCGAAAGTTCACCCTCTTGCTCTTCTAGGCTCCTTTTGAAATTAAATGAACACCAATTTACTCAGGAAATCCTTAAGGGCAAAGGCTTAACAGGGATTTTCTAAGAAATGATCAGTTCGTTTTTAATGTATGTCCAAAATGAAGAAGTCTGCAAACTTTACCACTTTCAAAAAACAAATATATTCCTAGGTTGTATCATCTTTGGGAGAAACAGATATTGAGTTATGAAAATGCTTTATTCATTTTTGAAAATAAAGGTATTGAGGTCATGATAACAGCAGATTGATCATTTCAACATGAATATTTTTATGGCATATCCATACTTTGATAGGAATCATTTTAACCCAAAACGTTTATATTTATACAGCAATTTTTATTTCTGAAATCCACCTTTAATGTGGGTACATTTTGCAGTGTTTTGGAGGGTCAACTGAAAATATAGAGATTTAATGTTATGAATGTATATATCTGTCAAATATAGTCTAGAAGTGAAGCCACTCTGCCCAGTTGGACATTACTTTAAGCCTGTCTGGGCGAACACTTGGTCTGCAGAGTTGCCATTAAGTGCACCTCACTGGTTCGCTTGAAAGTGTCAACATTCGTTGTCAAAGAATCTCCAAGTACACAATGTACCTGGCGTCCTGCCAACCACAATCAGAAGAAGCATTCACATATTTTGCTGCGATTCATAGAAGTCTTTAAAACTAAGAGGCCGTGCAGTTTGGATTTTGGTAAACATATTTATTTTCATTCAACCAAACTAAGCGCTTGTCTATCATGTCCGTGGTTTATTCCGTTTTTTTTTTAATTTTAGATTCGTTACCTCTTGTCGTATAAAATGACAGTATGAGCTGTGCATTCGATTTGATCATGTTAATTGATATACCCTACGTTTATTCCAAAAAAGCACTTTATGAGTCCCTGTAGGACACATTCACGACAGACTCTTCTTCCATAGAACACTTCGAGAATACACAGTCGTTTTCCGTGCACACTGCTTTATTCACAATTTGACGTAACACGTGAAAGCCATTAAAGCTAACATTTGATGTAAGGAACAAGCCCTTTTGCATACTGTCAAGGGGCTGTAAACATGCCTTCACGAACAAAGACTCTATCTTCATAATGTATATCTTGGGCAGGCACTGATACTTGTTCCTGATGAAAGTTCCCAACATCAAAACCTATTTGAACATTTGAAATGGTAGTTCGGATACAAACTATATAGATATAAGAATTCAAATTAGAAAACGGAATCTACACAACAGGAAATTTACTTGCAGCAAACAGCTTTTATTGCTTAGTAGCCTCGATAGTCTAATAGATTTTGAATGACAGTAAGCCTAAAAGTCTGCTAAGCGGACAAAAAATTGATTTCATTGTATGATTTAACGCTGATATACCCTGAGACCTCCGGCTAAATGATAATAAGTTAAATGAGTGTCATCTTAGGCCCCACGGTATCCTTACTTCGCACGATTCCATTATTCATAATCAAGAAACAACGATGAATGCTTTTAAATACTATAAATCTGAAATTTGCCTGTATTTCTGTTTAGTTCTAATGAAGAATCGCTAAGCCACGTGGATCGTTCAAGTATGGCGTTACCCCCTGGTGCTGCCAGCAAGCGGGACGCTTTCTACAGTGATTGGAAGAGGAGACGATAGAGACCAAAAACCAAAGAGCAGTGGTTAAATTTTATTGAAAATAGCGGAAACCATCACCAGGATACCACTTGAAAAATACACGCGGGGAATGGAAGCATGCTTCAGCTAATTAACCGTGCGGCAGTGCACAGCTTTTTTTCCAGGGCCCAAGGTGCATGTCGTGGATATTGGGCTGTATATCATCCTGGAGCTACGGATTGCACGTTCATGATACCATTCATTGTTTCAAAGATTTGACGTGCACGGTCAAAATGACAGGCAGGCAATGATGGTCCAATTTCAAACCTTCAGACGCATCCCAGTTAAACCATTTTTGTCTCCCTGGTTTTCAACCCCATGTGTTTTACATCATATGTATTTGTCAGTAAACGACCATTCCTGAGCTGTGATTTCCTCGAGGAGACATCCAGGCTCCTTGTTAGTACCGAACCAGTAAAGTTTTACGTGGCTTCATTTAGTCAGTCTTTAGAATGCTTATCTGTAGTTGCGACTTATATTTATGATATTCTGCATATGTCCTAATGTTTTTATTATGAAGTATGATGACTGTTCTGTTTGATGTAAGGGACTAGAAACGAGAGTCATCAGACGAAAGTTGTGAATCTTTGAAAAGTTATTAATTTATTTTATTTTATTATTTACTTTAATATATTTTTATATTCTCATTATGAAGAAATTTTCCCTTGACAAAAGTTAAAATTAAATCATATATGTTGTAATATTTTATCCGTTACCGTTAAAGTCAGATGGGATTCGGAAAATTTTTTGCGTACCATAGCAGTTGGCTAAGACCAAGGACACCAAATGAGACTTTTAGCTAATACTGGAGGAAATTTCGCTTGAACTGTCGTACTTTGTGCCAATGGAGACATGCTTTTCACTGTCCACTTTGCATGAATTGAGCAGTATACAGATGCGCATTACGGGGACGGTATTGCTACAATGGTAACGACTGCTTGAATCCAAACTCACACGGGCATGCCTGCAGATATATTGTGTATACTTAAGACTAGACCTAGTTGCTTTATCGTGTAGATGAACAATGAGCTTGTCTTGCTTCCTGGGACAGCATCATAAGCATCGTGGCAGCTTATTTAAACATTTGAGAATACACACAAGTTAAGAGAGCTCTAATCAAGAATATCCATTAAATATTGATACATCTCCCTTATATCACACTATCATCATTGGCCGTCCGTGTAAACAAGAAATGTTTAAGAAATAAAATTAGGAAGCTAGACACACTTTTCTGTTGGATAAACCTTCTCTTGGAAGTAAAAGTGCAAGGTAAATTGGCCTCTCTTTTTCGTCTTTGCTGACCTGATCATACAGCAAGCACATTATAAAGAAGGAATTCTGCTTCCCGTTAAAAGTAACCGAACATATACACATGTATCATTAGCTACCCGAATTAGATCTACGTTTTATGCTAAGAATGTGTGATAGTTTTCTGTCATTTTGTGACGCTAATTGTTCTTTCCATATTACCATTTACGGAACTCACAAGAACCAGTAAGTGATTCCTAGGAGGTGAATTTAGCTCATCCCACGAAAGAAAAGAAAAGTATGAAAAGTAGTCACGTCATACATTTCATTCAGTTCTTTGCGCTGTTCAGCCTCCTAAATTACGAAGGTGTCTTACGTAATCCGACAACTTCGTCTCACACTTCCTGATCACTGATGACAATTGTAGTGTCTTTGATATTATGGTTTAAGCAGTCTTGGTTGTTTTCTACATTTCTCCTTTGAACTATAAAGTGATTTAGTATTAAGGTTTACATTCTTTTACAATGTGGTCTGTGTTATATATAAGAGAAAGTAATGGCACTCTTAACATTACAAATGAAACAAAGTTTTCAGTGAAAATACACAACAACAGTGTAGATATATACATATTTATGTTTCCATTAGCTGCATGCTGTCCATTTGTGCCGTGTATTTCGACATTTGATAATCAATCTCAAAATTCGCCAAAACATCAGGCATATTTTGTATGTCCACCAAAATACAGGTAACGTGTCTAACCGTTTTTTGACTTTGATAGTTTCTTTGATTACATAATTGTACCTGTATTGAGATTGTTAAAACATCATGGCACAGTTTGATGGCTAAATCCTTTTGTCAGTGGATTTGTTCACATGGTTCGGTGTAATATTGACCGATGTAATAAGCATTTGACTTGTTTATTTCACCAGCCTGGTCCTCTATCTGGCCTGTGATCCTTGCATGGGGGCTTGTATGTCTCCATAGGGAAATTGTATTCATATGTAGTCAAATATGCAATAAAGATGAAAAGATATTTTTCAATTTTCTGTCTCCCTGGAAATTCCTTCTCACCATTGAATCAATATTCCATTGTCATTTAAGATTACACGTCTGTCGTCTTCGAGTCACTGGAATTGTAACTCAAAGCTTGACAGGTCACCCAAATAATAATGGAGACTATTTAAGAAATAAGCATGGAATACAGTTAACCTGGGGCAATATATAGTTAGACATGTCTGTCTTTTCTATGAATATCTGAAGGCCTGCAATGAGAAACTAAAAGGCTTGTAACCTTTCAATTGAGAAAGCCTTACGAATGCTTGTTATGGTGGCTGTAACGTTCACTCAGAAGGGTGGGTGTAATGTGTCTTTCAGATATGCTTGGTTACTTCGCCAAATGGTTCTGAAATATATGTGTTTGGTCAGCTGTATATTTTATTGTTGATCTCTATTACACACACACCACAAATTATGGCTGATGTTGGCAAACAGTTGCCTGGAGGACAATGCATTTTTATATATACTCATGAAAGATGTCATATGCGAAATGCGGGCCACCCTGACCGAACAAACGGTATTCATATCTAGTATGAGGGATGCTTCGTTATTTTTCATGAACATACATGCAGAACGCTAACGGGGAGGGAGTCAATGATGGCGTACTCTTTTGATATGACAATAAAATGACGGTTTAATAATCATAAACAAACGATGTTATTATCGCTCCATGTTAACCAGAAGACTGGAAATACTTGCATTGTAATTTCTATAAACTTTGCTGATACATTTATAATGCGAATAAAAGCTAACGGTGGGAGACGTATTTCGTAAATTCTGTTCCCCTACAATCAATTGAAATGGGAAGTTGTCATTTTCAAATGCTGGAAAGTACTGGGGGAGGCGGGTGGGTGATAAAAAGAGCACTATGTGTACTCTCTTGAAAGCGATAAAAAGGTTTCACTATACCCAAGCAAACTTGATTTTTGGGCCCTGAATTGCAATTTTCGACCGTAATGAAACTGTGTAACGTCAGTTATACAAAAAAATGATAATACAAAGGACCTGACCTTGAAATTCGAATTGCTGTTACAAACACAAACACGCAAATACACGAAGTCTTCTAAACATGTTGAGAAAAAAACATAAAAATCTACGGAAACATAAACTTGATTCTAGTGAAAGTTTAAAGTTTGTGTGATGTTGTGCATAAGCGACATTTTAAATGTACATTGAATATGTGCCCCCTCGTTCACTTTCCGTAAACAACATCTTCATTTGAGACTTTAAAAGGGCAAGCAGACTTCAAATACTTCGATATCTTGATTTGAGTAAAATGAATGAATATTTAAATAAATAAATAAATAAATAAATAAATAAATAAATAAATAAATAAATAAATAATAAATGAATGAATGAATGAATGAATGAATGAATGAATGAATAAATAAATAAATAAATGAATAAATAAATAAATAAATGAATGAATAAAAATGAGTCACACTTCCACGGCAGTCACTTACTAAACACCTTGTGTGCCAAATGTTGTTCAAATGATTTATTTTTACCGTCGCAAACATAAACATAGTGATATTGTCAGATTGAGGCATATCTTGTTCATTTTCATGCGTGAAGTCTGCAGGCCTCTTAAACGATATGAATCCGGGTAAATTGTTAACTGGTGCTTGCATGTGCAGGACAATTGAGAGATTGTTGCACCAGGCCGCCTTGTTCCCAAGCAGAAAGTAACATATGTAGGTACACCGGGCTTACATCGGAATTCTTCACTTAGATTGAGGATCGGAATTCTTCACTTAGATTGAGGATCTATGATAGCTTAACGATTTCCCGATCAAACCGGTCAACAGCAACGTATAATTTCTAAGGTCCTCTGATTCATGCATTTCATTAAACATTGTCCTTTATCAAAAATTTCAGGGGGAGTCTTACCAGAAAAACATGTCAATAATAAACAACTTTCCTGGGCGCACCCTGGGCCCTTAGTGCCCAGGGTGCGCCCAGGAAAGTTGTTGACAGTCCAATAATATTTCATTTAAGGGTTAAACTACGATTTTCCGGTGACTGACGTGCTTCTGCAAATCTCTCTTTATTGACGCTTAAGTAGTTGCATAGTTTTTTTTAAAGCTAATGAACTTGTGTGCCACTGTTACAATGGTTGTTTGCTGCAATATGAATGCACCAATTAAACGCACAAATGTGATTGCCCCAATGGAGAACAAGTTTGCTTTCGAATCCTACATTTTAACACATTTCAACACTAAATTGTAATTAAAAAGCGTGTATCGAATTTTGTTCTAAGTTTATAATGTGACGCATAAAAAGGCTATCTATCCCCGATCGACCCCAGAGACTGGTTGTTCACAGTTTCAAAAATATTAGACTTTTTTTAAGCAACATAACCTTGACTCTACTGCAAATTTGATGTCATTACGATGAATTATGCAGCGCAAAAGCTCCTAACATTGTGCACTTTTAACCTGATTTCAACGTTCTATTCAACACCTTGTGTCACTATTAGCGAATTGAATATTCTTGAGGGTATTACATTTTTACCAGTAGTTTCAACGAATAGCGCCCCCCCCCCCCAAAAAAGAAAATCCTCGTGAAAAGTGCTACGACTAACTATTTTCTGAACATGGATATATATATATATATATACATGTATATCGGGTCCCATGTTTCTTGAACGCAATAAACCTGAGATCAACGTTGTATCTGGTTTTATGCTTATACAACAACAACGCCAGTTTCCGTCTTAACTTCATACAAACGTCTTTACCATTAATTATTTACTTAGGTCTTTGAGAGAAAAAAATAGAACACTACAGGAGCCTAGTAATTTTTGGAAACTCGCACTAAGGACTTGTTTCTTTGAATTACGAGTTTCAGAAGTAGTAGTTTCTACAATTGTCTCAGAATTTGTATACTGAAAAGTGGCCATTTCAATTTTTGTTTACCTAAGTACGAGTTGTCATCCTAATGGCGGATTTGTAACTTGTAATTTGAACTTTTGTGACTAGATGTGGAACAATAATGTGACTCAAAAGTCATTTCCGCACAAGAATCCAATACCCATTTCAGCTCCAATATTAATTTTGCAAAGGATCATAGCTCTCTATAAGCAGAGTTTTAAGTCTGGATAATCTGCTGTTTTTTTAATTTTAATCTCAAGGCACTAGTATAACGAGTTGGAAAAGAAAATATCAAGGCTAGAAGGCAACAGGCACACATTCGAAATGTCGCCACCGTCAAAGTTTGTGACAAGAATGTCTGTCCTAACAAAATCACACCGAATACGCAAAAAACGAAACTTTTGTCTCATCAAGCTCATTATTCCAGAGCAGCCTTTATCTGAGTAGTTTTGCAACCAAAACCATGCAGGTTTCGGGTTTTTTTTAGGCTTCAGTTAAAAAGAAAGAAAGAAAGAAAGAAAGAAAGAAAGAAAGAAAGAAAGAAAGAAAGAAAGAAAGAAAGAAAGAAAGAAAGAAAGAAAGAAGAAAAGGGAGCATCTACTATTTTATCATCGTGCCATAACTTGTTTCACTTTACGCACCCTGGTTGATAAAAAGAAATGTGACTTTTCCCTGGTGGGAACACTGTCTTTTCTACATGGAACAACCCACATAGTTCTTAGACATGTAAACGAGGCAACACTGGCCAGAGCTTTTAGTAGGCGGGTCTAATCATATTTTTCTTTCCGGTTTGACCACACAAAACCAGACACAAAGAGAGA
The DNA here is from genome assembly GCA_964020975.1 of Hermodice carunculata. NCBI lineage: Eukaryota > Metazoa > Annelida > Polychaeta > Eunicida > Amphinomidae > Hermodice > Hermodice carunculata. The sequence goes on along the minus strand of OZ026629.1, from coordinate 43,781,320 downwards.
CAGATAATCCTCTCTAGAAATTGTTCTGAAAGAGATGACATAAATTGATTTGCTATGATGAATTAGAACTATTCAGTTTTTCAGTGAATGGTATGGAGTAGGACTTTGCTCCAGGAATATTAGGATTTGATAGTGTTCCAACGGTACTTGTGCCTACACATTGAGGTTTGTTAATTTTCTGTTTATATCAGATACACAAATACCAGATTAAAGGCATTTTAATATGCATATAGAAACCAAAAAAACAATTTGACGACCATGCGACAATGCTAATTAAGATAAACCAAAAGCTTCAATTTTGTAATATTTATGTATCGCTGAAAAATATTAGTGTTTACATTTTGTATATCAGTGGTGGTGGTGGGAATTTGAAAAGTTTTGTAAAGTTCTAAATTAAGACAACTCACAAGCCACATAAAATTAAGCACGTATTTCTTGGAAAACGGCATCGATGTATATTTCACATGTTGCCACTAAATATTAATATTTCAAAAAGCGCTGCTCTGTAAACTTTCTGTAAAATATCTTTAATCTATTTCACTCCGTCCACATAAACAGTACGGCATGTATTGGATAACTGGTTCCACACTCCAGTAACTCGATATCTACCTTTTTGTAACTTGCCCTCTGACATTGACTCTGTGCTTAAATTTCCGGGGAACATGCTTCGTCATTGAGACAAAATATATTTAACTTAGTGGGCTTTCTGCACGTGTAATCTATACATTGCAATCTGACATTGTGGAGAGTTTAAGAGCAGTTCAAGTGTGTTAGAATTCTCCTAGCTGGAGACGAACTGTTTCGACAGCAGTGCAGACATCGACCATAGTTGCAGAATTACACATCTTTACCTCCCCTGACGCCGTTCCCATTCACCTGCATTGAATCTGCCACATCACCGAAACACTTGGTGAAGCACTTCATATATCATCTCTATTCCTCATTCTGACAAGCCATATTTGACGTATCAATTTTGCTGATAGTTTGTGAATAATGTTAACATTAATAGGCTTGTTATTTAGGTGTGATTTATTCGCCTTTATTATTGTTTGAATAAATGTTGAAAACAGCAGTTGCAGAAGGAACTATGCGAACAAGGTCCATAGGTCATCTTTGCCTTATACGCTGATGCATTAGTTCCGGCGATAACGTGTACGGACAAGATATATGACATCCCTAGCCACATTTTATTGCTGGGATTCCATCTGTCAAAAGTAAACCTAACAAATAAATTTTGGGAGACAGACCATATATTTTCAGTACAAGCTGTCGATTTAGTGACTAAGCTTGTTTACGTGTAATCGGTTCCCTGAGTTCGTATTAGACTTTGATGTAGAATTTTTTCTTTTTTTTTAGATTCCCACCACATCCTTTGGCTATTCAATATTGATCTTTAACCCCACCCTGGTTATAGAATGACTGAGTCAACATCCTTTACTACCGCGGGTTGACAGCTAACAAATCCCTGAGCCCACTTTAAGGAAACCAGCAGACCTAGGATATCTATCCTGATAAATCCCATTAACAATCCTCATTTAAAATATTCGCTAATAAGGAGAATTTTTTAAAAATTAACACTAAAGCAAAGGATATTTTAAATCCTTGCACCTTTGAGCGGTTAAGTGTTAAAGATCCATTGGCATTTATGCAATACTGATTGAAACGTTCCACATCAAAGACCATCAAGGGATGCCTATGCCCAGTTTACTAACTTTTGGGCTTCGCTGTGGGCTCTCCCTTGAATATGCAATTAAGTTTGCGCAACGTTACCTGCGAAATAAGGTGATTTACTAGCTCAAAATAGATGCAAAACGGACCATAAAGTCAATTTGATATAATTACATGTTTTAAGCAATGACAATTAAACATTATTTTATGAGCGACTTGGGTTTATAAGCAAACAGAAATTGCATGTTTCATGTGTTTACGTACATTTTACACTATTTGAAAATTGGCACAGCTTTGTAAAATCGCTCGATCTGTCTGATAGAATTACCTCAATATGAATAGCCAATATGGAAATATATATATACATGGAATTGTTACCTGAGTGAATGGTAGTGAAAGACCGAGGATTTAAAGTTCTACGACAGAGGCTCTGAAAATGTTACTGTTCCCTTGTGATACTTAATGGTAAATAATTAATCTCTTCTAGCAACACATTATTCACATTATGCTTGTTTATCGGTTCTTTCTCTGCAAACATCACTGGCTTGTATCGTATTTCACCGTGGCTACGAAGTGTTTGCACAAGAATGATGCACTTGCAAGAGATTAACACCTGAGTGAACAATAAATGCATATATTCTCTCTAATAACAAGTTGTCATCAATTTGGAGACACCACAAAACCGAAAATGGACCAGGCCCCACAGGGGTGCTTACAATTTTGCAAATGAAAACCGATATTTAAAAATATGCAACAAATTGACACAGTTTTTTTTCTTTTTTTTTTCAATTTTGAACAAATAGTTTGAATCTTCAGTGATAACCTTTACGTCATTGGTCTGTCTTCAAATGGATGACTGACTGATAACCAACCCCCATGTTGGGGTCTCTCTTAAACAAAATGACCTCACGTTTCTGACACATGGTATACTCGACATGTTATTTGAAGCCACACAGAAATTAAACCAATGCACTAAAATTCTGATGTTCTATGTACTTAATATTGATTTGTTGAGCTAGATTGTTTCACTTTGGTGTGAGCGGCTAAAAGTAAATCTGAGAAAATGATACATAATTTAAACCACATTATCCTGTCTGTCGTGAATTAGAATACAAACACTACCGCTAGCTTTGGATGAATATGTTCTGTCCGAACATAGAAAAACACGAAATTATAATATATCCGGTTGGTTAAAGTTTATATAAAACATGTTTGAAATGGTTGGGCAAAATTGTATGAAAAGATATTGGCATAATTTATTGTATCACTTCTGAAACAACAGATGGGTGCCAACTAACATTTCCCAAGAGGGTCTTGTTACACGTGCATAGCAACCTGACAGTGTGAATTCTTATAGTGTGAGAGCATCAGTTTGTCCCTCGTATTTTCTGTGTGTACAACAACACAAGTGGCAACTGTTTTTCTTTCTTTCTTTTTGTCTAGTGCTTTGACAATCAGGGTTAGGTAAAGAAACTATAATCAACATGACCCTCAAACATTAGATATTTTATACCACTGAGTCGACTATTATTCTTACAGTCGGCTTATTTTTCAATGAATTCAGACGAACCACTGCTTAATATTTGTTCCATTGTCTTTAGGACAATTTGAGGCAGTTGGACTTCTGACTAATTTTTCCAAAACTTTAAAAAATCAATGGGATCTAGTGGTATTCGAACCTACACTGCTCTTGACAAACGTATCCTTTGACCTACCTGCCTTAACCATCACATCATATGGTCCGTTGGCACTGAAGGACCCTTATTTGTATTGGTCCAACTGCTGGTCCATACGAGGGGAAGCTATTACGCAAGGAGTGCACGGGAGGTTAGAAATTATGGTTCCATGCTTCTAAGATTGTCCAACAACATGAATTTCTATTGAGACTAAGTGCAAACGAATGTTAATTCTCCTAAAACCATGTATAAACAGCGTGGTTTTAAAAGTGAGTCGTTAGTTCTTGTGTCCGAGTAAAAAAATAATAACAGGCCGCGCTTGGCGCGTCCTGGTTTCTTGTTCCTTGTGACATAACAACCTACTCCTTCCCGTGGTGTCTCCTGATTATACATGTACCAAGCATCCTGAAAGCCATCGCATGACACCATTCCAGTGTGGCCAAGCGACGCATTCCATTATTAGTTATGTGAGACTGGAGGAGGGGAGGGAGCAGATTCATTCCGATCATAACTGATGCACCACAGGAATCATCTCCTCTCCACGACCTGTTGGCTTTGACAAGCGCATAACCAAAGACAGGCCGGACTGTTCATGGAGAAACATGCCATTGTCAGTGGCGCGTTGTGTTTCAGTGGTGTACATGCTGATGTCAGCATGAACACAGAACACACTGTGGACATTAACCATGAGCAAACTGGATTCTGCGCTCTAAATAGTCAACCCCTTAATCTGACCATTTGATGTTTCTTTAAGTAAAATACCTATAGATTATCTATTCAGACTTTTACGGCCAATAATCAAAACCGTATATATTATATAGAGTCAAAATATCTAAGCTCTCCAGCCATTGATAATATGCGCACCGGGTACTTGTATTAGTAATCATAGTAGGCATGTGCTATACTTAGACGGCCACTTTTTCAATAAAAAATTAATTTACCAAGGGATCAACAATTTTCGTTCTTCAGATTGAAATATTCCCCAAAACGGTCTTTATTTCTTCAATGGCTCTATATTTTGGTAAATTTCCGTGACAAAGGTCAAACAGTTCCCATGGAATCAATTTCGGCAAGAAATATTGGTCAGTTTTTTTTAAATATTTCAGCTGAAAATTCCATAATGTGCTACTTTTCGAAAAACAAAGTACCTTCGTGCAGGATGCGTTGTATAAGATTCGTGCCAAACACTGTGAAAAATATTTTAATAAGCATCTCCACCCTCACCTCTCATTCCCGTACCCGATTATGCCACACCAAACTTTTCTGCAATAAAATCACTTGGTAGCACAGTTTGTATGTAGAGCGGACTTCTTTGACCAAAATTACTTCTATGGGTACATTCAACTTAGCACAGCAATATATGACAATTACGATTTGGAAGGCGTTTTGAATTTTGCTGTACCGTTCAAAGGGTGAGAGCTCCAGTCCAAACTTTGACACATCTACTCCAGCACCTAGTATACAAAGGACACCCAAATATTTCACTCGTGTATTTAGGTATAAAACCCCTGTCTGCGTCAGCAGAATATTTTTCTCTGTAAAAATTATAAATACGGGGCCAAAATCAGCATCTCAAGGAAATTACAACCATAAGCCATTTTTGATGTAAATGATCAATACTTTGGGAACGCGACTGGCATAATTTGGTGCAGCAAACAAGTAACAAGTGCAATTAACGCTTGGGCAAACATCAAAACTGATATTTTGAAAACGATACACTTTCTAGAATGTTTAAATTTATTCGACGTATTTATAACTGAACGGATAACCTCCTACCACTCTTCGGAGTCCCAGAGGGGACATGAGAGAAATTTTCGCGTAATTTCGCAAAACTTTATGCGTTACCTCGCAGGAGTTTTGCATGGGAACTAAAATAAATAAATAAAAAATGCGATACATAAGCGTAAAACACAGCATCAAGAATGACATGGATAATTTACTTTTATTGTGTTCCCTCCCAACCATTTTAAGCTCCCCTTAACTTAAACTTTTGGAACCCTCGTAAAAACTTTTTATTTCCTTGATATCCCCTCTGTGGTTTAATTTTATGCCAAGTGACAAAAGCTATATATATATATATATATATATATATATATATATATATATATATATATATATAGAGAGAGAGAGAGAGAGAGAGAGAGAGAGAGAGAGAGAGAGAGAGAGAGAGGGAAGGCAGTAAGTATTGCGAGGGAATGCAAAATAATATATATATATAATACATATATACATACACATACATACATACATATATGTATGAATGTATGTATGTATGTAAGTATGCATGCATGTGTGTGTGTGTGTGTGTGTGTGTGTGTGTGTGTATTCTCTCGCATGTCCCTTCTGGGACTCTATAGAGGAGACGGGATTACAAGTTAACCTCTGCATTTAAAACATTTTAGTGTAAGCATAACGGAAGCTGACGGGAAACAGAGCCAAAAGAAGTACGAAATACGAAATGAAATTGATGTGCTGGGTGATATATGTTGATAGGATCCAAGAGCAGCATCTCACTTCTGGTGAAGATGTCGAACGAACTTTGCCACGAGTCTGCTCCAGCACCGACCAGAGCAAAGACAGTCAGTTCATTTTGCAGGCTGTAGAATACTTACGCTATGAAGACACAGCCGTCAATTTGCATCTTGCAATCATTTTAAATGCTACAGTTTTTGTTCACAGTCTATTATATTCGCAGGTGTCACAAACCTGTATGTACTACTTTAAATTTTGTGTCTATTATAATGAGTTGGAAGATACGGAGCTCTTCAAATTTTAATTGCCCTTAGTTTGCATCATTTTTAACATGACATTGAAATATGAAGTGAAACCCATTTATTAAATATGATGCTCAACCCATTTATTCTATGAGGGAAGAATTACTGCATCAACACCAGATACGGATCCTTTTTGTAAACTGGGCCTTAAAATGACTGCAACAAGTGAAACATGTATACATTAATATAAATGTATCTGAGTTTCGCTATTTACAGCAACATAAAAACATGTACGTGACAATCTTTACTAGCATCAGCTATTAGGCTCACCTAACGCACATAACATTCAACTTCACATAGCACTTACAAAAATTTATGTATTTAACTATTATATGTCACCAGCCTGAATGTGTCAGCAAACGTAACTTGTAAGGTTGCACAGGCAACGAATCTCCCTTTGCAAAGACATGCATAACTTTGGTTCATATTTCATTGGATGCTGCTATGTCAATTACCCATCAATTATAATTGAAATGGCACCTCTTGATGATGATGATGATGATGATGATGATGATGATGATGATGATATCTAAAGACGCCCCCAATGTGGTACCTCCCAGTCACCACTAGCTTACTGTGATGGGGAGTCACCCCAATGAGGCTTCAGACTATATAGCCTGCTTGCCCTCCCCCCCCCCCCCCCCCCGCTTTGTAAAACAATGCAGACAAATTTAGTCTACCAACACAGCAAGTCTCTCTAGGGATTAAAGGGTAAGCCCACAGTGCTGGGCACTGGCACCACTACCTGTATACTAATAGGCATGGAGGCCAGGCTGTCACAGTTCAATTATCTCTGGTTGTAAAACAAACTGGCGGTGAAACAGTCACCAGCTTGTGTGTGTGTGTTGGGGGGGGGGGGGTAAATATGTCTGATGCATGTGTATTCAGAGGGAATTCAGGAAATTTAACATATATTAAGATTCCCAACTTTGTTTGCATGCTATAGGATTTTGTTTGAGCAATAGACCCACATATTAAGCTTCAAATGGCAACTCTATCTAGAAAAGTTTTGAAAATATGCAAAATTTAAAACTTCCACAAATATTCATGTAATTTATATAGTTTTTGACATCATGACTGTTCCAAACAATATGCAAACTTTCACTACTACGTCTATCACCATGGAAGTTCGTTACTTTTCGGAACAATAGTGTCTGATAAAAACTAACCACAAAACTGACACTCGGAAAAAAATAAATAAATGAATGAATGAATGAATTAGGTGTTTGAGGAAAAACAAGAAGTATCGGTTTACACACAGACGTAACCATGGCAGCTAGGGCTAGCAAGGTTAGCAAAATCAATTTCCGGTGACTTGCATTAAGTGCTGGCAAATATAAATAAATAAATAAATAAATAAATAAATAAATAAATAAATAAATAAATAAATAATCAAACAAAGAAATAAATAAATAAATAAATAAATAAATAAATAAATAAATAAATAAATAAATAAATAAATAAATAAATAAATAAATAAACAAATATTCCACAGAAAACATACATTGATTATATGCGTCTACTTTACAGACCGTATTCTTTGGACTCTGCACTGTACTTGTCTCTTGCATTGATGAGTTCGTGCACTTCCATGTTATTCTTGTTTGTTGAAGGTTAACCAATGTTCGCCGTGAATCGGCCCTTCCAGATTTGTATGAACACCAACTAGGAACTTCTGATATTTTGCGTCGTTATCCTCCAGAAAATTCAGATAACATACACCGACAAAAGTCTCTGTCAGATATATTAACACCTAGAAGCATTGAATCAAAATTATCAGAATGATCTATGCATTTCTGATCAAATACATGAACCGCATAATAACTTGGTTATGTGTTAATAGTTGTGAAGAAAACCCGAGTGCTATAGAATTTGATGGCAAGGGCCAATCTACAAACCTTCTATATGTGATCGCCAAAGTTATCCCTTATGATATAACAGCATTTGCATAAACCACAGAACCTGTCTCAACAATAAATATGGTACGGCGTTATTTGAAATCAATTTCCTGTTACAGTCATGTAACGACGATGAATCAATGTCTGATAATTGACAGACAAAATAAGAGGCATAACCACTTTAAAAAGTTGGAGACCCGATGCGTAGAACGTGCAGCCAGACAGGTGTCTCGTAGTCTAAACTCAGTGTAAACTGTGTAGTTCAGAGTACTTCATTATCCGGCCGTTTATACAGCACTTAAAAGAAGGACAATGGATGAGTGCTGTGAGGTTAAATAGCTATTTTGGACAATCTTGTCCCTGGTGGATGAGAGAGTTTAAAATGTTGGTGTTTATTTTATCAATAAGTAAATGGTATTCCTGTTTCGTTCCTGTTTGTCTTGCATTGGATATATTCAACAATACAGCCAACACCCGACCGTGTAATTATCATGACTACATATGTCCGTGTGAATTCATCCGTACCACTGCTGGAAACAATTTGAAATTGCAGATACAACGGTGGTACCTGCTGTTTGAGACCAACCCTACAGCATACAAAAATTGGTCTCATATTGCAGGTGGCTTAAATTGAAGGTATCTTCAACAAAGAAACATAGCAATGTGTCTTGAAAGAGCGGTCTTAAAAAGACATGCAGTCTTAAATTGGAGGTGGTCTTTAGAGCAGGTACTACTGTATTTATCAGATAAAGTTCGAAGTTAAGTGAAGTTTATTGATGAAACCAGTACATAAAGAAACACATTTAACACAAGATAAATGGAAACCCAGTTGGGCTTATTTCATTTCTCATGAACAACATACCCACAACAATTAAACACAAAAAGTGACTGACGAGCACACTATGGGGCCAAATGACCATTTTTTGTTTACTTAAGAAAACATTTGGCATTATCTTCTGAAATTAAAGGCAAATCTTCATGAAACTTGCCAGATAGTGATGTATGCAAGATATATATAAAATTTGACCTTCATTTGACCCTAAAATGACCTTGAACACCAAACTGTAGCTATAAACATATTTCTGTGTCAATTTTCACCCAGATATTGATACATTTACTCAAAATGGCTATTTCATTTGTAAACGATGAAGACTGAGGAATAGCATGAAAAAATTGTTTGGTATGTAACCAAAAATTACCTGATCGACATCATTCTGGGTAGAAAAGGTATTTATCCTAAATATCAGAAAAGTTTGGAATTGCCTCATTTATATATGTCCACCATTGGATGCACCTTCAGAGTAAATGATTTTGAAAAAAAAAAGTTCACGTGACTTTGCTTAACCTAAGTGAAATTATATTAATTTGAAATCAGAGCCTCGTTTTCCATTTCTCAATCCAATCTGGCCACCAACAATGGGTTTATGCGCTAATATTTTAAATGGACGTAATTTCTTTAAAAACAAAACATTTTTGGGTGATTTTAAAAAAATCATCCACTTAATGAGCATAATCTTTGTGTTTCACCTATTTTATGTACAGATGCATGCATGTTATGCAAAAATGTAATATACTATTCCAAAATACCTCTTGTACATTTTTTATTCATATTTGGCCTAATTTCGAAAAAAAATGTTCTGCGCAAAAGTTTACATGATTTTTTCTCTTCGCTTTTTGCGATTTCTTGTTATAAATGTGCCAAAAATACGAACAAAAGTCCCCAAAACGGCCTATCTAGATCACTAGAGTGACCATCAAGGTCACTCCAAGGTCATCTTAAGGTCACTGAACATGTCTATTTATTTCTACTGGTATGATCTATCAACATGTTGAACGTCATCAAATATAGATTTCTCTACCATAAGTATACAGCACATCACCCAAATACGGCTATTCTAATGACCACTTTTGGCTTCATTGGCCCCAAGGTGGTAGTAAAGACCATGGAATATCATAGGAAATGTAGAATTCTTTTATTGAAAAACAGGCGGTACATATGTTGTTATTTAATTCAATCAATTGAAAAGAATCAGAGATAATGAATGCCTTATATCAATTGAAATACTCTTCCAAATTAATGACCTGTGGTAGTTCATTGAGAATTTACATAAATTGGTCTTGCAGGTAGATAAATATAAATAAAAAGATTGCTCGCTTGAGTAAGAATAAGGTGCAGAGGAAAACATAAACTGTGGAAATATCAGGATGAGAAAAATGTAAAGCTTTGTAGACACATAAAGCTATAGAGTAACCATCATCTTTTAAAATTTTATGTCGGGAAAGATTGGGTCTGTGTGTGTATTGAATTAAGAGCTATATATGATCCTCAGAAATTATTTCTAGTGCTTTATTCAGTACTCTGAATCCGAGATATAATTTGCTGCCAAAATCACAATACAATAAATAAAGTGGATAAACTAGTATACAATAAAGTTTGGTTAGAATATGTTTACCAGGATTCCATCTTATCATTTTATAAATGCCAGTGATTTTACTAAACTTACATGATATATTTAGTATGTGATATTTCGAGTTTAGTCTTTTATCAACCTAGACACCTAAACATTTACAGTAAGGTATTTGTTCCAAGAGCACAGAGTATATATTGATTTATAAATTGCTGACGTCGGCTACGCCATGCGTGGTACTCAGTTGCTTATAATAGTTTTCTAGGTAAGCAGATAAGTTATCAGAATAAACCATTCGAGACAAGTGAATAGAAAGGAATTCACAGTATCAACCAAAATTTCAAAGTCATGATTTATACAAATCAAACTGGTATCAGCAAAATAGAAGAGTAAATAAATTTAAAAAAGGACCAAGATATGTATATATATATATATATATATATATATATATATATATATATATATATATATTTATATTATATATATTGGATATATAGAGAGAGACAGAGAGAGAGAGAGAGAGAGAGAGAGAGAGAGAGAGAGAGAGAGAGAGAGAGAGAGAGAGAGAGAGAGAGAGAAATAGGAGTGGGCTTAAAATAGATCCTTGGGAAAATCCACATGAAATGTTCCATGCTGTAGATTCAGTATCCATGAAACGTAAATGTGATTGTCCTTTTGAAATGTAACTTCTGTACAAGTCGAAAGTTGGTTTAACCTCAACACTATTGAAAAAATTTTTTCTTGCAGGATGAAAATATGAGCACCCTGTCCTCATTCCTATAGTCACCACAACCCTTTTCGTTCGATGCACATTACTTGCACCTCCTGTTTTTTGCATTCTTGTCATATTAAAACTACATAAACATGGCTTTGTTTATCCTATGGACCTTTGGATGTATGTTTAGGACTCTTTTGGGTACAGATGATTATAAATTTATATGATTCAGCTAAGCAGACCAATGAACATTGCCTTACGTAGGAATTGACTTAGATTTGTTTTACTAGGACTATGGTTTGGATATGGTAATGACGCTCTCTAATTTAGGTAAAACGGTTGCAACCAAAGAAGACGGCATATAGAATTCTTTTCTAGGGGTAAATCTAAATTTGAATTTTTGGCTATTTCTCATTGCGTTCTTACATATATTAGTTCATAGAAGTTCACTAAGCCTTGGCGTTATAAACAAGAAGTTGTGTTACATTATCTATTTGTTTGCTACAATTTAACATTCTGACACTCTTTTCATTTAAGTGGGTGGTCTTTACCAATTATCAGTGGATAAAAAGCTACCGCCATCACAAAATGCGTGTCCTGGAAATTTAGGCTCCGAAAAATCCTGGATTGTTTCCCTCTAATGACCTGTTCCTTTATTCATTTGGCTGCTGAAGCCTTAAATTTCAAAAATTGTTGCATCTAACGTGTCATTAGTGATTAAGTAAGATATAGGTGTAGATAGACTGGGTTAGATATGGAGAGTAAAAAGATTGGATTACGCCTTTTTCGTCTTTTATTCTTTACAACCATACGGAAGATGCCGCACTGTTGCTTCTGCTTGCTTAATTGTAAGTATGTCTGGTGACCAATTTCACTACCCCCAGTCATGTAAAAAATCTTTGAAAAAGTAGCTTATGTCAGTTATATAATTATTTCACAGCAAATTCACTATTTTATAACAGCCAACATGAATGTAAAAAGATGCACTCGACTGAAACAGCTGCTCTGGAAGTTTTGGACAGAACCATTCAAATTCTTGACCACGGTAATCTGCCCTTAAGTATATTTTTGGACTTATCTAAAGCGTTTGATACTTTAGATCATCACATTCTTTGTAAAAAAGTGGAACATTATGGTATCATCGGCACTACTTTACATTGGTTTAGCAATTACCTTGCGAAGAGATCAAAGTTTGTTTCATATGACAATATCTGTTCCAAGCCACTTCCTATCAAAACCGGGGTTCCACAAGGATCCATTATACTTGGACCTATTCTTTCTATTATTTTCACGAATGACATGCACAAAGCATCTTCTAAGTTCAAATCAATTCAGTATGCTGATAATACACTTTTAATTAGCCCTCTATGTTGCCTTTCTTTTCATGTCAATATTGAATCGTATGAACAAGACGCATAAAACAGCATAAATTTTGAATTGAATAAGGTAGTCCACTTGCTTGCAGCAAAGAAACTATCATTAAACATACGCAAAACCAAATACGTGTTATTTCATTTCTACCAAAGGCGAATAAATTTTACTTTAAATCTAAAAACAAATAAAATTCTAATTTTAAAAGTGGAAGAATTCAACTTTTTAGGCTTAAAAGTTCAGGAAAACTTACATTGGAATGCTCATATAGATAAAGTAACAAATAAACTATCTAAAGTTATTGGTATGTTTAAGAGACCACATAAGTACATCCCGGCTAGTGCTCTGTTACTAATTTACAACTCTCTTTTCTATTTATATATCCATTGTACTATCCTTGCCTGGGGTTTTTCATGCGAACGGATCTTCCTTTTACAGAAAAAACCTGTACGCCTTATGTGTTCAGAAAGATTTAATGCCCACACAGATCCACTTTTTAAAAAATTTAACATCTTAAAAGTGACTTAGGTTTTTCAGTTGAGATCAATTAAGTTTTATTATAGATATGTTAAAAGAGAATTACCGCAATACTTTAGCAATTTATATACAACTCCTGTGCAGATTCATTCTCACTTTACCAGATATAGAGAAAAGATTCCTCCTCCTAGGCCCACCAATATTACCTCTGAAAAAATGTATAAGATATTATGTCCCATCCCTTATCAAAAACCTTCCATCTTGTATTACTGAGAAGTTTGAGACACACTCATACTCTGGGTTATCCACCTATGCAAAAATTATTTTATTAACAGGTATCAAGATATATGCACTGTGACAAACTGTTGTGTATGATTGAATCTAGTCCTGTCTAATAATCATTTTTGTGTGTGCACGTTTTAGTCATCCTTAGTATCCTTAAGGATTTCATGGTATTTTTATGATAATCAGTTTGTTTATTAAGTAACCTCCTTTTTGGTGGCCCCAGTGATTGCGGACTCAGGTCCTTAATTGGGGTCATCCAGACACTCATCGATTTTTGTATTTTAACGCGTCTAACTGTCATGTACTTTTGAGTTGCAATATTACATACTGTTTGTATCCCTAACAATTATATTTTGTCAAATAAACGTTTTCTGACTCTGACTCTGACTCTGACTCTGACTCCAGGACTGACTACATGGGTAAGTTTTCATTATTGTAATTTGTAGTACGGAAATCTAATCTTTAACATCCTTTTAGTATTTTTCTAGAAAACGATGATATTGACGCTTTTTCACCCCAAACGGATAAGTTAACTACCATGGAGGTCCGTGTCGCTGCATTTGAAAACCTGTAAAAACACAAAGTGACCTTGCCTGCCTCAACTTCGCACTCGGAAAGCCTGCATGCAGATGATGCAGCATAAAAGAATGGAACTTTACGATGAGATAGTTCATTGCAGCAGTAACTGTCTACTCGATTGCCAGACCTTGGTTGACAATTTCTACCGAGGCAAGCAATTGAAAAGGACCAGCAGATCATGCCCCCAGCGCTGCTCCAGGTATTTACAATAAACGCTCGAAGTTGACGTCCGGGAGGGACAAAACAGTAAGTTGAGTGTGATCATCGTCATGAGGGCAACAGGCAATATCTTCCCTATAGCAGGTTATATAATGGCCCGAGAGCACAACCTTGGCACACTATTTATCCAATATAGTATCTGCTGGTGTAATCGGTTATTACAGATCCTATGGAGAAGATATCTTGCTGTTGTATTGTGTGGATGCCCTTACGTTGATGGCGACAGTAACTCGGGTTTATTTTTGCTGTACAGATATTTCTTTTAAATTCTCAGTCTAAGAGATGTACGTATTGATTGTAAAATTGTTAACTCAGTTACTTCATTTTGACTTTAAACGGTCCATGTTCTCTCTCTCTCTCTCTCTCTCTCTTACGCACACACACACGTGTGTGTGTTTGTGTGTTTGTGTGAAAGAGTCTTCGTCACGTGATCATGGCAGAGAAGACACCTTCTCCCAATGTTTCTTGGAATTTATTGGTGTCTTTTGGGAGCAACCTGAAATTTTGTCGCCAGGTTTTCTGGTTAAAGTGGACTGACTGCGGTGTGACATTATATATTTGAATAATTATCTGGGATGCAGTTGTGATGTTTCTTCCTGAACCACACTCAGATATGCCAGGTCCTCCTACACGTCGTTCAGCTAGTGCTGATGCGGCCAGCACTCCTCATGACTCTGATGATTTTAAAGTAATCACTAAGGGTAATTTGCGACAAGCCATGTATGATAACGTGGAAACATTACGGGACACTAAATTTAGTGAACTTATTGACACCAAGCTCGCAAACTAAGAAGCCAATATATATGGAAACAAACATTTTGATACCAAACTTGACATATTGCAGGGGAGAGTTCATGCACTGAAAGTCAAGTAATACAAAGACAGTACAGTCCCTGACAGTCAATCAGGTGAATTGGGCGACCAACGCAATGAGGTAGAACGACTCCAATCCGAACAGAATGGCAGTCGTTTAAAGCAAAAGAAAACAGAACAATACAGGGTGACGCCGGGCAGTAACAGTTCATAGATTACCTTTACCTGCGAACAGCCCCCAAAGAAAAGGCATCAAACTTCTTTAAACAGCATTAAGGGCCAAGGGGGCGAAATAGACTGTGCATACCAAAATGGTAGGAAATATAATGGTATTAAAGCAACCATTAGTGCTGAGATTTTTCCGACGCAATTATGCTGAGCAGATCATCCAGGCCAGAGGGAAACTAAACAGATCGGGTTTCGTGACCTACGAAGATGCAACTGTGACCAATAAAAAGCCAATCAATCCCATGCAAAGTAATAAAGACATTGATAACATGTGGTGCATATGTTTTTAAAGCACGAAAACAGGTAAATAAAAAGTCCAGGTGAACGCCTTAGTTGACATTGCAAATCTTATGCATAACTCTGCCCAATTGGTTTCAGGTAACAATGGGTAACGTTTAACTTATGTCGCTTCTTTCTTTAACCATAATTTACCCTCTTCGATATTTGGAACACGGTTTTCTACAAAACCGTTTGGCCTGATGTATATTTATAAAAGACTTTACGTCAAGGTAATAAATCGGTGCGTGTGCATGCTCCGGAGGTGCAAAATTACCGTGTTCGTATGTTCATGGTAACCGCAGACGGTGCTTTAAAAATGAATTGTCATACACAGATACAGATATTGTAGGACAGGTGAAGGCAGCGGATGCGGCTCTACCTCTCCCATAATGTCTTCCCTCTAACACATACCACATATTCCACGAACTTCAATGTCTGAAACTTCAGTTTTAGCACTTCTATAAGTGCGTGATCCAGAGGAGTATATTTACCCTAGTCAAAGTTACTTCAGACCGTGCTTAAGTTAATGTGAATTGTATGACGCCATACACCAGAAGGGAAAGGTGTTGGCAGCTGATGCAGTTCTACCTCCCCCATATCTTCCGTCTTCGCTTTGGACACATATCACGGATTTTGCGAACTTCAAAATCTAAAACTTCAGTTTAGTACTCCCAGAACAAACCTACAAAACATAATTGATCACTGTGAGCTTCATGTAAAGTGCAAGTTCATATTAGGCTTGGGTAGTAAGAGCTTCTAAGGCGTGAAAGGTGCAAACGACGGATTGGTCATATTTTCCATTATATAATATAACGTTTTTCCCTTTAACTTCAACGTAATGAGCAGATGGCCGGCTTTACTTGACTATCATTAAATACAAGTATGTTTCAAAAAAAGTACGCGCACCGTCTAGCTCTTGGTCTAGCTCGAAAAAAACGGGACGTTCATTATTTAGCAGAAAAGTTATACTCATCATCATTCTTTGCACACTTTTAGATTGTGGCTTGCAAACCTGACGTTAGTTATTGTTCGGGCGAGAGTTACTAGCCCACCCCATGATTTGAGATACACAGTTAGAAAACCAAGACGTTCTGAGTTCACCACCAACGGGAAAACATTTCATTTCACATGGACATTACGAAATCAACAAACGAATAACCAGAAGTGACTTAATTTGCTCAATTTCCTGTGCGTTAAGATGTGCACGGGCAGCGGTTGCGGCGCGTCCGGTAAATTGTTCAAAGAGATAGAGCAAATGTGGTTCAATTTGTTAAATTTACCAAAAAATAACTAACGGATCGCCAGAGGTGACTATGGTCATTTTAGGGCATCAGGGTGTGGGCAACGAAAGCGGCTTTACATAATAATAATGATGATAATAATAATAATAATAATAATAATAATAATAATAATAATAATATTTTTATTATTATTATTATTATTATTATTATTATTATTATTATTATTATTATGATTATTATTATTATTATTATTATTATTATTATTATTATTATTATTATTGTTGTTGTTATTGTTATCATTATTATCATCATCACCATTAATATCATTATTATTATTATTATTATTATTATTATTATTATTAATATTATTAATTGAACATCTTTATACTGGATAATCACAGGGTCAAGTAGGCAAGATCTTAGCCCAATTATCCCAAACGTACTGTAGGAGGAAACCGGCGCTTTTTACTGTCTATAAACGAACTAATTTTGCCTTTTGCACATTGGATGTTTTTTAAAGTACGTTCACAAAGATATTTCTCGTGCACATCTCCTGCATACCCCCCCCCCCCGACTGCAATGTTAACAAATATTGTCTCCCAGTATTTCAATCGTCACACAAGAGTGGTTTGGCGGGAAGAATTTTGGCACAGTGAAGTATGGGGATGTGGGGTAAAATCGCAAAGGGTTTTATATTCGCTCAACGGACTCCAATTGATTTCATAATATTAGTTTGTATGAATATAACCTTCCTTCTTGCATGTACTATTTTGGGGTCCATTGGCCGCAAACGTTAAAAAGTAATTACATGTGTCATACACAACTAAAGTGATACAATTTTGCCAGAAAAATCTAGGAATTTTATTTCAAAACATCACAAATGGGATTTAAAATGCAAGTATATGTATGAATCAGAGAAAAAGACACATTTAACCACGATTTCTTGTTTTCTTTTAAACCGGATGGGCCAAGATGTTTGGCCCGCAAAATTATTTATATAATTTATATTTTCAATTGACAGGACCAATCCAAAGGAAATGAATGGTAGCCCAACAATAATATTGGGGCTGCGCGAAGGTTTCTCTCCTGCTCTCCGGGCTCCTTGGCACAAATAACATATAGATGGTCTTGATGGTATTGGCACAAATTCACGTGTAAACCTTCAGGACCTAAGAACTTTCGGTGATACCGACTCATCTTTGTGTAGATATGTTGGTAGGAAAGTATACGCCACCATCTGTGCCATGGAGAGTGATTAATATAGGCTTGGCCTGCTTCGCAATCCATGTAAAAGATATGGGTCTATACTTACTTATCTTTGTGTAGAAGGCGAACCCACAAAGTTACTATAGTGTAGACAAACTGATACATTACCTTAAAAGGATATGCAATCAATTAATGATTATAAGTTTGAATGGTAGCTTTTTAAATGCCAAAAGTGACGAGCTAAAATTCTTGCTCCAGTGTTAAAATGAGCAGGGGTGTTTTCCTTGTGTTCTTTATCTGCAAGAAACATGGTTAGATCATAATTCAGATCTGGCTCTCTTTCAATTGGACCACTATTCCCTCATATCCCAACCAAACAGTTGCCCGGCTCATGATAGCCTGGCCATTTATATCAAGTATCCATAAGACTATAAAAAAAAATCAATATATGCATGTATATCTATGGATCAGCAAATTCTCAATATATATATATATATATATATATATATATATATATATATAAACTTTAAGGTATGTTTATCAAGATTATTCTACAGAATCGTAAGAGGAAAAAGAACTTGTAGGAAACATATATTGGCCACCAAGAGATTTTAAATGTGACCTATCAATCTTTCATTGAAGAAATTTACTTCGTTCTACGAAAGTAACAAAAACCTAAACACGAAGTCGTGATTGGAGGAACTTTCAATATTGATTTTCTAAAAATACACGAAAAAGGCAAATTTGGGTCGCTTCTTTGATACCACAATATCTCGTAGTTTTTATCCACAAATCACTCTTCAAACCGGGCTTTCTTCACGACGTGTCACTTTAATTAATAATTTTGTTATTACATTGTCAGATACAAGCATTAACAAGTCTTATTCCGGGATTATAACCTCCAGAATATCCGACAATTTTCGATAGTTTGTATGCTTAGATATATTAGACATAAAGCGGGTCCCAGCGGCCAAATGCATAGAAGCTCATGATAGATATCCAGATAGATGCTGCAAATTGAAAGCAATGCCGTTTAGACTCTCCCATGCTCACCCAAATAAAAATAAATATGCATCCACTTTCTGATCCAAATGAATCTTACTAATTCAAAAATCTCTACTGCAATAGACACACACTTCGCTCTAGGAAAGGTTAAAAATAAGAAACATAAACATTAGAAATCCCCATGGATAACACAGGGCATAATCGATCCGTTATATAAAATAGACATTAAATGTATATACTTTTGAAACAAGCGGCATTTGCTCACCAAGATTATGCAACTCATTTGGTAAATTTCAATCCATGTAACCGAATATTAAAAAACAACATCTGAGTCGGAAAAGATACTATCCTGCCTGTTTCATCAAATATAAATATGTTATTAAAACACTCAATTAACTCAATTCAAAAGGAATTTTCCCAATTCTATGTGACGTAAACGGAGAGACAACAACTGATAAATGTAAAATTGCAAATTATTTTAATCATACTACACGAACATTGGACCTAGCTTAGCTGCCAATCTACACGTTCCCTGTAACAACTCATTGTGCGAATATTTAAAGGTCCCATGGACTGACCATGTTCAAATTTGATACAAGGTTGACTCATCGGTTGTTCTCATCATACGGAGCGCTTAAAAATGAATGTGAAAATAATACTTTTATTCACATTTTTATTTTAAAAACGCAACGCGCCTTCAATCGTTGCTTTCCGTTCATTTTCGAAACCCACAAGGCGTGAAAATCTAGTGACGTCACAAAGGCAACACCGCCGGCTGACTAGGAAGACTCCGACCATGCTTACGAGCTATGGCTGTCAAGTGTCACTTTGTTTAAACATGTTTCATTCACACTTCATCACCAGGATTAAAAATGCATGTAGAAATATTCATTTCCGTCCCTGTTCCCGCCCAGGATGGGTCGGTGTGTTGCTGTTAATTGTAGGTATAAAAGTTCTACAGCTTGTTTACACCACCACCACCCCCCCCCCCCGACCTGAAATCACGGAGAGCGCGTGCCCCAGAGCACTCAAGATTTACAGGGACAAGTGGCAAGGCCCTGGGAACCGATGATCGATCTAAGCTATGTAGGGAAAACTTTGTGGAAAGTGACTTTGATTTTTCAAATACGACGATTTTAAGGATATGTTTGGCAAATAAAACTACTGCCGTTGCCAAATGCTGCCCCATCGCAGAACAATGGAAGGATTCATAGAACTGACCAAATCAGGCATAAAAGCAGGAACAGTGGTTCATTTTTTACTGTATTTATAAATTAATCAGTATGATTCTGATTTCAAAGCTTTCATTACAGCAAAATATAGATGAAATAATTCTACGACTGTTACAATGTATCACATAATAATCAATCGAATGTCAAATTGATAACGCCGGTCTTGGATGTTGTTGAAAAGTAACATTGTAACAGAGCTTGGGTGTGTTTAACCATTTTGGTTCGATTGATGGAAAAAATAGGTGGAAAACATGAACAAGCAAGGACCGATCTTGTTCCATATGACCCAGGTCAAGGGTTGAATAGTCTTTAACAGGTTGAGTTGGCTGGCCACTGTAATGCACATATCTAATTACTGCTATATATTACGAGGTGTTTAATCCCATAACCAGATAACATTTGTTTGGATTTGTACCACATTTACGCCTCATGTACACAGCTGCCAAGACCAGTGGGGGGCTGGTCTTTCATATTTTCAGTCATGTACCACTTTTTGTGACAGTCCATGGTCAGCTCCGAATTATACGGTGTACAAAATTCTGTAGCATTGTACCTTTGTCATTAATATGGAACCAGAAAAATAAGTCAGTCACAAGAAAATATTTACCATTGTTACATAATGGATACAACCTGAACTAAAGGATATCATAAACACGTGTACTGATGACGATGTATACGGAAACGCAATTTACTGCCCTCCAAGGGTCGGGAGGTTACTGCCGGGTAGGGGTTCTGATATTGAAAGCTATTCATAAATGCAAACTTATATTTAATCATCCATAGACCACACAGATGCGAAGGGAAAATGAACTGTTTGTTCAGACTTTTATATACCGTAGGCGTGGGCCGTAGCTGTTTCCGTGAATGCTAGAATTTGAAATACTACAAGACCTGGCCCATCTTGACGCAAATTCCAATTTATTGCATTGATGCTTGTTCTTGTTACATGAAGATGAAATCTAGTAATTTTTAATAGGAAATATCATTGCTCAGACGGCAAGTTGGGATCGTCTGGCTGTACCACGGCTGCACTCCTTGCAGTACTGGTGACGCTAGGGTTCTGGGCGTCCCCTGATGTGTGTAAGAGTGAATGACCTTTTCCTCTGTTGCTTCAGCTTTTCTTATTAATTCTTCTTCATCCTGGTCAGACCACGTAAATGAGAACCTTAATTCAGACTCTCGGGAATCACTATGCTCTGTTGTATCTGCCATGACTCTTGGCAAACTGAAGGCACTCTGGCTTATAATACATGCACCATAGCCAGCGGGTTGCGTTTGTGACGTCACTAACACTTTCCCACATCGGGCCATGATCGGAGAAATTTGCGCACTTTCCTGTCGCAAATGTAATGCACTTTGGACCTTAAAAACACTATTCGAAAATGAATTTTAACATTTTGGTTTTCAGATATTATTTCGAACCACCCTAAACATCAACTTTCTAATTTGTGGTACCCATTCAATCACGAGGGCATTAAGTAATCTGTAGGAATTAAGGCTAACTTTTCCCTTGGTTTAACCAGAAGATATTATAAGGATAATTGATACATTCAAAACTGAACACAGCTTTTTTTAACAGACTATCTATGAAATTACTAAAAAGCATACAAAGGCAGATATTCAAAAGCAGCTACTGCCGTTCTGAACCTGTCTTTAACAACTGGTATAAAATTCCAATATCATACCTGTATGCAAAAAGGAAAATGCGTCCTTCTTGGAAAACTAAAGACCAATTTCTGTTCTGCCTGCTGTATCAAAAATCTTTGAAAGAGTAATATAATCAGTTGTATCAATTTTTCGAACCAAATTGTTTATTACATAGAGGTCAATACAGTTTCAGGCAAAATCATTCGACTTAGCATGCCTTGATTGGACTTGCATATAAAATGATCGCGACAATGAACAAAGGGTGAAACTCCTCTACATATCTTTATGGATTTGTTGAAAGCATTTGACACTATAAATCACGATACACTACTTTGTGCATTAAGTTTCTAAGAAACTAAAGGCAATGCTCTGGATCCATTTAAGAGTTCTTTAATAAACAGATGACAGCATATCGTACATGAAGATTTCAAATCTGACCTTGCAAATGTTCAAAACGGTGTCCCGCAGGTATCTGTTTTAGGCCCC
The DNA here is from genome assembly GCA_964020975.1 of Hermodice carunculata. Classification (NCBI taxonomy): domain Eukaryota; kingdom Metazoa; phylum Annelida; class Polychaeta; order Eunicida; family Amphinomidae; genus Hermodice; species Hermodice carunculata. The sequence continues at coordinate 43,759,113 of OZ026629.1, read as the reverse complement.
TTTCTATTTATAATTAACATTAATGACACTAGATTGGCTTCAAAAGTTTTTCTAATCCATTGATTGTATATGCTGACGATACGTTACCATACAGAACATTGAGTAAGTTGGAAACTTCTCAGGCTACTAAACCGCCTGAAATATTAACTCGGAGCTTGAGAAAGTAGCTATTTTGGTTATAATTAAATAACTTAATGATTCATACGACTACATTTATGACTTTTCATCAACAGCAAAAATAAGCCAAAATTCCAAATTTTAGAGATCAATAATTTTAAACTTTATGTGTATATGAGTCATATAGCCACATGAAATTACTTAACACGCATTAAAATGACTTGTATTTTGGGAATCTTGGACACCATACTGCCATCCATGATGAGCCTACGATAGGCCTACTGGCAGTTATTATCACCGAGGATGTTCACCAGATTTTGAGAAATGACATTCACCTACTTTTCTAATTGTGACCCCATTGACAATACGTTTTTGGTCATAACCCAAAAATTAAACGATTTGAGAGACCTTGGGCAGCTCTATGCAATAGGTTGCTCTTTGCACATATCTGCGTATCTAACCCACAAAAAATGAAGGTCAAGGTCATGCTTAAGTGCGGTTAGGACTAATAATTTTTATCCTAGGATGTACTATGATTTAATTTTTATATTACATATTCTTTCCAAATAAGTCACTTATTGTGCTTTAAAAATGTAAATGCCTTCAATATTATTTGGCTATATCACGGTTTTTTCAAAAACGTACCTTGCGAATATCGATTATGCCCACTGCTAACTGGTCAGATTATTTTCATATATAATGAAACATGTTTATAATTTATCGTCAAGATGGTCTTCAGTTTGATTTGAACAAGTGAGCCTATCAAATGTTTGCACAGGTACAAGCCCTCATGCCCAGATGATGTCATTAAACTGGAGTTAAACTGTCACAGAAAAAAAATTGCAATATCGAGAAAATATTGTCATTGGTTCTGTTTGAGACCCATGAGCACAACGGCTTAGCACTATATATTGAACGGGGTACATTCTTCCAAATATACGCCTAACAACCCATGTGTTAAGTGTTTATGCAGTGCTGTTTGGTGCTAAAGCATCAAGGTTTTAAATGCCTCTCCATTGACTTTCTGGTACTGTGGCGACGCAACAACAAAATAACACCAACTTGATCTGTCTTTCCTTGTCATTGTCTCAACAATTTGATTGATTGCTTGATTGATTGATTGATAAATTTAATTGGGCAAAGCAACATAGTACAAAACCGCTGATTTTTTACATAATTATTTTAATTTAGTTTCAATGTTTAGTTCCATCCATTTCGTCTATTTTGTTCATTTGCCAAGGAGCTTTTTGACTTAAAACTTTGATGGCAGCCATTGCATCAGTGCATAAAACTACCATTGCCCAAAGTCTGGGTAATGGTGCTAGCCAGGTGGAGAGTTACTTTTTAATACACGGAGTAACATGAATATTCGGGTTTTTAATTAGGATTATTATTATTGACTTTGATTCACCTTGAAAACTCATATTGAGGTCACTGACTGTGAAAATCAACATTTTCACCTTTTACTTAAAACATATCCTCATGATTTAATTGAAACTTGGCAGGGATATACGTCGGTAAGAGCTGCATAGAATATGCTCTAAATGGACGAAAATGACCTGATTTCTCAGGTCATAGAGCAGATTTAGTTCAAACTTTGTCAGAGAATTAAGCAAAGTGTCCACAAGATGTTGTTGCTGTGCACTCCTGATTTGTAAGCAATTCTTCAGTTTTTGTACATCTCATAAGGTTTTATGTATTAATTCCCATTGATTACAAGTCAGTCGGTATTTTGATACTAATGTTACAAATTGTAAGCCTTACTTTTTGGGAGAAAAATTGGGTCATTTGAGCCTGGACTGTTCATGCAGATATCTGAACTTTTATATGTTCGGCATGGACATAGGTTAGATATTTCGCCTGTAAAGTCCCTTTTTGCAGAAGCTTAAAAATACCACTTAAATAGTGGCAGCAATACTTACATCTGTTTTTATGGTATCGTGAATGTAGCTGCGCTTTAATTTTTGTCAAACAAGTGTTGATTAAAGTGATTCTTGACTTACAGGAAAGAGCTAAATCATAATAATAATTACATGTAAACGCACACTCGACTTCTTGACAGCTGAGACTGGTCGTACAATGGAAATGACGGAGGATATAATTATCAGTTTTAAATCTTGTGCGAGTGGACTGTCAAAATTTTAGTTAACGGTTTTTGCTATTCAAGCTGGGGATCCCAGCTGGGCATCGACGGGCAACTGGCTCCATACCCATCATGCACAGTTTAAGACCCGGTCACTCCCAGCCGCACATTGGAGTGATCAGGTCATAAACTTGGCATTTCTGTGGTCAGTCGTATTCTGGACGAGCCCGGTTTTGATTTCATCCAATAATTTCTTCATAGAATGGTTTCAAAAAGTAGTTAAAATAAACAGAATGTGTTTGTCGATGTAATTTTGTTGTCAAAAGAAGCAAACTCTTTGCTGCGAAAGTATACATCACATTGTGCCTATGGATATACAATGTAGTTACATACGCCATGACGCTAATTGGCCAGGTTTTAAACTTTTTCAAGAAGCCACTGTTAAAACACCAGTTGAAATGCCTGCAACTAGCGACTAAACACTCTGTTGCGCTGATACAGTAACATCATTAAATGTTGCTGAAGCGAAAGACAAGGGATTAATTTGGATAGGTGACAGGTTTGCCATCGCCACATGCCGGTTCACTGTTTACGAATTTATTCCATTTTGAGATATAATAGTGTCCTATTTGCTAATTTTTAAGTAAAATTTGAAATTTGATGAAGAATGCAGCACAGAGATCTAAGTTTTGGCAAAACATCTATGAAGTTTCAGATAATTAAGCGGCCTATTCATTCTGTCAGATAAAACAGCCTTTCAGATGATTTGGCGGCCACTTTATTCAGTCAGGCAAAACAGCGACAGAGTTTCAGATGATTAGGTTGCCTTTTTATTCCGTCAGGAAAGTTCTGTGTTTGACATGTTCGAGCTGGTAGTATTATATGCCATTTCGAGTTCAACCGACCGACGTTCATTACCAACATATGTCGAATTGTTTAAAGAAATAGCATGAAAAATTGTTCCCTGCAATGGCATACACACGAGGTTTGCGAGATGTTTGGGTGAGCTGTGTCTGTTAGAAATGCTCACACGAAAGTAAACCAGAATACTGATAGCAGTCCTGGACAATGTGCCGTAAACTCCAATTGTTCGCTTTCGACTTGTGAGAAGTCAAAAGTTTGATTCCAACTACAGATCCTTCCTGTCATGTACGTGGTCGTTTTGCATATTGTGAACTTTATTTTATTTGTGCTACAACAACAAACGAGGGCTAAACCTTTGTCTTAACTAAAAGAATGACAACAAGTTGACAGAATTAACCCATCCCACTGACACCGTTAATAGTAGTATGAATAAAAACTGAAAGCTCCCTCCACACAAACTATTAAAGTAGAAACACAATATACGGAATACTCGAGCACTGGTAGATTGGCCATGGATATAATAAGCCTACATGTAGAGCACAAAAGGGGTGTCATTTCTTCCTGGCAGATATGGTGTAGTTTGTATTGACTGCAATGCTTCAGTGATACGTTTCATTGTACACAGAGCTCCATTTTAAAGTCATTGATAGGATAGAGTAAATACTCCCTTTTGACAGTTTTAAATATTCTTTGTGTCAGCAATATTATTGGACGTGACTCGATCTTTGTTTCAAAGAATTTTAAAATTGAATTTGCCAATTCGTGATCTATGAGTTTTATTTCAGTCGAGGGGAAAATTGTGATGGGTCTTTTAATGAAAGGTACTTTTATTGATCAAATTAAGAAAATCGGAGTTTCTCATTTCCTAGCTTTTCCAGACCATTCGTTAGTCGAGATGGATTATCACACAATAGCTTCACTCACCGAAGCTTTTAAAGGTACCCCCCAACATGGGATAATCAAAAAGCTCTCTTGAGGAAACGAGAGTTTCTCACAATGAAGGCATCGTTCTTTTTTGAGTAAAAATTGACAGATATTCAGTGCTGTTTGTTGACACAAGGAACGAAGGCCTGTATAAGGATGCGTCAAAGACAGATGCGTGTTCATGTGTATTGACTGACCAAGATAGTCGAAGTTTTTCCGTGTTCCTTCCGCAAGAGAGAGTTTTGGCTGTTCGCCGTCAACAAGATACGGTCGACCAGCTCGAAATTTCCCTTCAAGTTATGCCGAACTTTTTGCTAGATATCACGGCTACTGTTACATATTACACTAAAGTCTAAAATCAATATATATATATATATATATATATATATATATATATATATATATATATATATATATATATATTAAGTGGATTTACCAACTCATCTATCTGATTGTTAACATTTACTAAATTGTCAATGTGACCATAATTTTCACCCTTGTTGAACCAATATATGACCATGTAGTCCAACTGAATCGATCACGTTGAACTCAATGGTTATCCTAACTTTACGTGCAAGATACCTGTCGTGTGGAACATCGAGGTCATATCTCGACCAATAATAAGAGTTTTTATTAAGCACAGTATATCACCTGCAAAACTATCGGAATGATTCCATTTTACGCTATTTCATCTGCATTAGTAAGGTATTTAAGTTAGATACCGCCCATTTTCCAACAAATTAGACCCCCAAAAAACTAAACAAAAAAACAACAACAACAACAACAACAAAACCAAACAAACAAAAAGAAAAACAAAACACAAAAAACAAACAAACAAAAGAAAAAATAACAAAAACAAAGAACAAAAATTAAAACCACATGAAAAAGACGACTCCCCCAAAATCGGAATAAAAAAAGCAAAAACAAAGAGACCTGCAAAGTAAACTTTAAAATTTAGTGCAGTTCTTGATCGGATTGCCAAAATTGATAAAAAGACAGCAGGACATTATTAAGATAATAAATACATAATGTTGCTAAAGTATGACCATGATAAAGTGTCCGTTAGCAGGTGATTGTGATCTCTATTTAAAATCAACTTCATGAGCAAATCTGCCGAAAAAATTGATGTTAGTAACTATTCAATAAGTTAAAAAGAGATTTAGTGGACACGAAACTACAATTCAAAATCACAAATAAAACACCTTTTTGTGTTACCATTTCAAATCTGAGGAACATTCACATTTGGATTGCAAATTATTGATTACATAGAGCCAAATTTGTCAGACCAAGACAGTTATGTTAAAATAAAACAATTATTACAAATGGAAGATTTTTTGATCAAAACACTTAATTCAGCTTTTCCCTTTGGACTCAGTGAGAGAATTTTAGGCTTCGTTGATGTTAGGAATTTGGACTTTACAACTCTTTATGGAAGTCACACACCTCTTCATAATGATCAAGAAGAAGAAGAAGAAGAAGAAGAAGAAGAAGAAGAAGAAGAAGAAGAAGAAGAAGAAGAAGAAGAAGAAGAAGAAGAAGAAGAAGAAGAAGAAGAAGTCATGGACAAAGATTATCAAGGAAAAAAAGAAATTTAGAAACGCGTAAAGAAGACCTTGTGCAAAATTTACTGCATGCTTTTTCTAATGGTATGGACCAATTATATATAGCTCTTAAAGCACTATCATTTCGAGATATAACAAGAATCAATACATTTTTGGGTCCTACTTGTTCTGAACACACATTTTCACAACGTTTTGTGAAATTGTGTATGTTCATGCAACAACTATTTGGAAACCAGATTCTAAAAAGAAAAAAATGGATTTAATGTTTGGTAGCATTCCTTTCAAACACCAAATTATTGATTCACTGAACATTCAGTCCTTTTTAAATTGGGATTTGTTCCTAACATGATTACCAAGGAATGCAAAATAAAAGATCCCCCATTATTCCCTTCAAATATAGCAACAATATTGGTCAAAATATCATGAATTACAATCAATTTCTGGCTTCAATCACTTTTGAAGGTATTGCAGCTAACTAAAATTGTGACTGTATGTCTAACAATAAATATTCCAATCATTTGTTGATGCATACCACAAACATGTATTTACAGGTAATTTGGATATAATACAAAATTCAGTTTTAGAAGAACTGATGAAAAAAGTTACACAATTTCGGACATGTCCTAAGTTGAACATTGACAATATTTTTTAGGATACATGTAATGCCTTTAATTCCTACTGTATGAAATGGGCAAAAAAAGAAAAAGTAGAATTTCAGAAATATGAAAGACGGTTATTAAACTTGAAAAGAGTCTTTAGAAACAAAATTTATCATTACAAATCCAACATTAAAAATTTCAGTACTGTATATTTAAAGCAGCGCAAGGTTTCAGAAGCAGTCAAGGTACTACAAGAAAGATTTGTAATTATTAACATTGATGAGCCAGGTAACAGTTTTGGGATCATCTGCAAAAATTAATATCTGGATATTTTGAAAAATGAACTTGGCATAAACAATATTTCAGACATAAGAGGAAATGACGTAAAATAATTACACAAACAATCCATTGATATTTTGATAGATACACATAAGGATGAGATTAAAAAAAATATTATCAAATATCTGAAGAGGACTCCTCTATTCCTGTTTTGTTCTGGATACCCTAAATTGCATAAAACCCATTTAAAATCAAGATTCATAGCAAGTGCTTCAAAACATACAACTAAGCAACTATTAAAGGAAGTAACACTGTGTTTGACTGTAATTAAGAATCGTTTCCGTAAATACTGTAATGCAATTTCGAGAAACTGTGAAATAAATTGTTTTGGAATATCAACAATTCTTCCCAGTTTGTGTCTAAAATCAAAGATTTAAAAGCAAAATGTTTCAAATTTTTGATTTTGCTACACTGTGCACAAATCTACCCATAGATGCAGCTAAACGTTCTCTTTCAAAATTAATCAGCAAAATGTTTAACATAATGGGAAATCATATATAAATATTAATTCATATACGAATAAGGCGTATTGGTCGCACAATAAATATTCAAAGAGTAACATTAATCTTACACTGTTGAGACTTTGATAGATGCTACAAAATTGTTTTTTCGATAATACTATTGTTCAATTCGGACCACTGTTTTTTCAACAAATAAAGGGCATTCCAATGAGTAGCAACTGCTCTCCGTTACTCGCTGATTTATGTTTAACCTGGCTTAAATTTAAGTACACAGACAAATTGTTAAAAAAAATCATTTGGCTACAAAATTATCAAACAATGCAAGGTATTTTAATGACATTGCTTGGGTAAATCTGCAAAATTGTGATGAAAGTGTTGAAGAAATGTACCCAAAAGATATACCTCTGGAAGGTTACAATTCAGAGGATTTCAGAGATGTGTTCCTGGATTTGGATATTCGGGTCTCAAATGACAGGTTTGGCATTCAAGTGTATGACCAAATTTATGAGTCTAACTTTGAAGTACTCAATTGTCCTTTCCCTGACAGCAATATTTCAGAAACCATTGGATATAACACATTTTTGTCACAAATTTGAGATTTGGTCGTATTTGTTCTAAATTTCAGGACTTTGCATCCAGAAAAAAATACATCTGCAACAAACTTGAGTCAAGAGGACTCACGCATGTATATTTGATCAAATACGTCCAAAAATTTTGCTGTTGATATCCAGAGATTGTCAGAAAATTTTGTTTCAATAACTTTAAAGATTTCAGACTTGTCTGTTTTGCTACTTAATTTTACCTCTTGACATCACTATGTTTTAATATTCACTTTTCTGACATTTAAGGCTAACACGTAAGTGTCCGTTTACTCAATGTAAAACATTACTCAATTCGGCTGTCCCACACCAGGGCCGGGACTCATGGGCTGTTCTGAGCACTTGGCAAAAAATTGACAGTATTTACTCAATTGTCACAAACTTGAGTCATTCTTTTGAAACATTAACTCCAGGGCTATGGGTCAGTCATAGGCTGCCCAAGCACCTACCCGGAAATTGGCAGGATTTACTCAATTATTACAAATTTGATTCATTTTAAAAATCATAAACTAAGAGTTTACAACTAAATAGAACTTGATTTCTTGGAAACTTCCATAGTGACGACTAGGTGTCATCATGGAGTTTGTTTTACATTTCTGGTACGGGATGTCCATTGTTACAGTACTTGTAAGGAATTCCGCAGGTGAATACAAGTGTCTGGCTGTAACTGTTTATTTGATCACTGGGATTGAATATATAACCTCAGTATGTTTCTATCTCAGTTAAGCACGGCAAGTGGTTGGACAAAATTAAATGTGTCCTAACCAGGTAGAAGGTACACATATTAGTTCAGGGTAAGTCACATTATCCTTCTTTGACCTTGTTTTATACTATTTAGTATTTATGTTAGGTTTGATGGGTATTCTGCATTCATATTGAAACTCTGCATTTACAAGCAAAACTTCACTTATTTTGCTAATTCATCATTTGCAACGTTCATGTTTATTCATTATTATCTGGGTTGTCTTTGTTGAATATTTAGCTTAGACAAGGAGCCGCTATTCAGAGAGACATGCATGGGTACAGGCCCTGTAACATGTTTTGAGCAGTTACCCGTTAAAAATCCTTAAATTTATTTAGGCCAATACAGCCTATGTTCTATAGAAGAACGTGACAAATGTACTTCCATATGTACACAGGTTTGACAGTGAGAGGATAGCCTATAGAGTGCAGAGAGTTCAGACTACGGAATACGGTAATGACTACTAGGAAGTAGTTCTGGACAAAAAGACAAAAATATAATTCGTATCAAATGCTCTTGAACATATTGACATTTTCATCTGCTTCGCGAATTTTGCAGGTGCTGCTTTGGCAACACCCGTGCCTGATTTTAAAGAATTCTTGACCAAGTCTTTGTGAATACGGCGGTAAATATTAAAATTTTCTGGTTTACCGATAAACTAGCTTCCCAAAAATGTGCTGTTTATTGGATTTTTTGCGCAGACCGAATGTTACTGCAGCTTCTCTTTTTATTTTGTTCATCGTGGGCTAGTATCTTAATTTTTGCATGTTCCTAAATATTTTATGAACGGTGTAATATTGCCTATGAACAATATTTTCCACAAATCTCGTCCGTTTGGATCTGCCACTTTGACATTCCGTATTGTTGCATTCGTCGTGGGTTTATGACTTTTTCATTGTTCTGGTAATTTAATGTCAGTGTGGCTCTCATTCAATTACCACGGACTGAAATTTAAGCAAACACCGGTGGAAGCAGACATATCTATTCAAGTAAGGCTCCTTCTCAGACGTTCGGTACCTGGTCGCCGATAACACGGAGTCGTATTCATCGCCTCCCCATCAAAAAATAGGAAACAAACAAACAAATGAACAAGATGATGAAAACATATAGGTGCAGAGCAACTACACTCTCATGCAGAAATTGTTTTTCTCTCCTCTTTGTGTCACGAGTGGTTCCAATGTCATAACACATCTCGTGATTCACCACCGAGATTCAGTCGATACCAGCTGCTTATTGTAATATTTTGTCATAAGGGTAACGCAAGGATGGACCAGCTTTTGTCTGGGTGTGGTACAAGAGAGTGTGTTTGGAACGTTCAGGATATTTTAAAAGCAAGCACTATATGGTTTCTGCCCCCGCGAGGTTCGAACACACTGCACAGGTATTGCGCTAGTGTCTTGTATGAAAGCTTTCTGACCATTGGAAGCCATCGCTTTATGAGCTCTAACGATACGCCAATACTATGCCAAACTCATAGCGCCAAAACTTCACGAAAGACATACTTCTCAGCTGACTGTCTTAAATTACTGACCAACTAATTTTCATAATTTTGTTACTACAGACCTAAAGCAAAAATACCTTCATCTGGCAGTTCTGTGAAATACCTGACGACCACCAAACTTCCTTGCTCAAGCTATACAGCACACGGAACAAAATTTGATTCATCCCAACGGTAACCAAATAGCTTTTTACCTATATACCTTAAAATATATCGGGTCTTGGATGACCACTTTATTGTTGGTTGGTATTGCCCTATTTGATCTTTTTCATTATTGATTGAATGCTGTTATATGTAATGTGCTTATATTTGGGCAAAGTGTCCCTGTTTGTAGTGGAAGTAAAGCAATAAAATATCGTCCATTCACTCATGGTACAAAATATGCGATCTTCTACATGTCCCATATTAATTTTAGTACAGGGTCCACAAAAATGGTACTCATTAGATTTTTAAAAATACCGGAATATTCACGATGCAATGGGTAATATATATATATATATATATATATATATATGTGTGTGTGTGTGTGTGTGTGTGTGTGTGTGTGTGTGTGTGTGTGTGTGTGTGTGTGTGTGTGTGTGTGTGTGTGTGTGTGTGTTGTTCCTTAAAAAAATGGAACCCTGCAAATACTGGACCACATATTGGTATGGTTCATATATGTTTACAGGGACTGAACTACACCTTGCCGTGATAATATATGTGGCATGGCTGGTCAAGCTCTCCCGCGTGATCTGCTTTTTACTTTGTCTTGTTAAGATCTCAATCGTCCACTTTGTGCTTAATCGTAATTTAGTTAAGGCACGTTTTGTGCGGAGGGCAACCCAAACCTACATGTCTTATGATATGTTCATCCTTGAAGTCTTGAGGGATGTGCTTAACAGTCTGTTTTGTTAATTTTTCCCCTCTCTTTCAATTGGTATTGTTTATCTGTTTTTGTCATTGGCAAGACATTCCAAGCGTCCAAATAAAATGCAAGTGCAGAGAGAAATGGGAATTGTCATGGATTTACCGGTTTAAACCTTTTTGTCGTTGTATTGACTAATTGTCTGTGCAGTATGGATTGATAATTCTATGCCAACACAAACCATTTGAATGTATGTTTTGTTATGGTGTCACTTATGACACTTTTCTTGGTAAAATATGGCTTTTTCATGCACGGGAGATTAAATAACAAGGAAGGTTCAATTGCACACGGCACGGCGTTCTAGATTCCGTCCTTAATGCTAGAGATTCAGTATAATCCAAGTGGCAGTATCAAGTGTTTCGTTGTTTTTGTTGCCCTGTATTGGTCGCTGCACTGAGATACCCTAAATAAATTAAAGTCAAAAGATCAAAAGTGGGCTTCACAAAGAGTGTGGATTAGTAGCGTATCGGTGATGCACGCTCGTTTAATGTTGGTCATCCTAAAATAGGAATAGACCTACATGTCGTTTCAACCCGGTTCACATTTTGATAACTTGTTGGAAGAGAATTTTTTCTGTAGCCCTAAATGTGTCGTATTTTCATAGCTATCAAATTTCTAGCAGCCCATAGGCTAATATGATCAAGGGGAGAAAATTCGTACTATAATCCAACCTAACGTACATTATTTGTCCCTAGAAATATATGAGAATTATACAAACAGGGGCATCAGTGCTACATTCTCTGTGCAGTTCTGAGACAAGAAAGGAAAAAAATCTGCACTCTGAACCTCCAATGCAGTCACTCTCTGTGTCTAAAATTATGCTTTAATTAATCGCTTTTATCTCGTTAGATGAGCAAACTTAGAAAATTCAAGGTTTTAAGAATAAAAAACGGGTCATTAACGGCTAACCATCAAGGATATTTTGCTGTCTGAAATCTATGCACAGGTTTTGCTTGTGATGATACAGGAACGGTAACCTGCCTATATTTTCAAGCTCTCCATCTGGCAAATGAAGGACCAAGAGACACATGGACAGTTGTTTTAAAAAAATTTTCTCACACCGTGCTCTCACCCACAAAAATGACTATGGAGACATCCGCAGTCTATTTAGCATCTTTTCGTCATATATGTGAACAGAACTGAGTTGATCAACCATATACGCACACATGCTAGAAAGAACATGCACGGAATCAAATTAATATTGACTCAAGTTTGAGATGTTTATTTTCCTTCTAAATCCCTTGCGGCCTCATTGATATATATGGGTAACACATAAAATATTTCAACAAAGAACAGGTTACTTTTTATGTATATACAAAGTACGAACTGCATGCAGACGGTACTATGTACAATATTGACCAACTGTGTCAATGGTCTTTCCTAGAGGTCACTTGAGTGCAGTCATGACAACACTAGAACAATCATTTCTAATACACTTCTATGTGTCATTAGAGTATCTTTCTGCGGCATTTCGTATCGCATGAATGATCAGCTTTATTGATAACATGAGGACGACATGAACTCCAATTTGGAATACACGTAATTTAATTTGTTTATTTAGCAGAAGTCATTTTCATGAAAGTGTGGCATCACTTTCAATATTAATTGATAAATGTGTTAACGTTACTTGTGTTCTCCATGACATAATTTTCCCTTAGACACATTTTTTAGTTTTTCATTTCCTTTCAGTTGAATGAAATAGTACGTGTCTTTTTCTAATACCGTCGAAAGCGATACACGCAAGCTTATTGTACAGATAACATAGAAAAAAGAAATGTTCCTCATTCTTAATAAAATGTTTATCACAAGATGAACACAGGCGCTGGTTTAGCGGCTGATTTCAATATCCACCGAGTTCATCTCGAAGCTTGATTACAGCGGCAAATAGATTATTTTGTGTCTGCCCGAATCTGTATGTCAGCGGGAAAACCGAGAAAAGCTGACGCAAGATTCAATTTTATTGGAAATATTATGTCATTTCACGTCTGAAGCGGTGTTACCATCCACCTGGATTGTCGAGTTTACCGTAAAAAATAAATAAAATAAATGAAACTAAAACACAATACAACACAAGGCCAACAAATCTAAAAATAATAAACAACTTTATGACGGGGTGTGTGAAAAATAATTTCAGGTCATAGAAAGTAGTTTGTTTTGTATATATATTTGATGGAGCAGACATGCATTCTCGTCATGATTTGTCCAGTTTGAAGAAGTTTCAATATGATGCCGATAACGACTTGAGATATGTAACTCAAAGTCCCATCAAAAGTGTATAATCTGTATACACCTTGTAGATTTTTTTACAGTTTTATGGAAAGTGCAATGCAAGTAAAACATGGATCGTATTTCAAGGATGTTTCATGATTCATTTAAGGCACAGTTGTGTCACTGATCAACAAGGAAACTGTACCGCGGCTGAATCACAAAACTAAGTAAATAGGAAGACCGAGGCATAATGGATCACGCACTTTATTTCTGGTTTCTCTAGTTGGCTGTTGATACTAGCTTTCAAGCGCCATGCTGCTCTGATACCAAAACGGCTAAAGTTCTACCGATACTTTCAGTAAGTAGGATACATAATGTTTTGAAGAAAAAGCTGTCAGGTTGATCCACTTCACATTACATTCGAGCACAATGGATCAGAAACTTACATGTACTTAAGATCATAGTGGTCTGAAATATTGGCAACGCACGCTCACCAAATTATTCCTCGAAGGATGTTGCCAGACCAAAATGAACTTCGAAACCTGATGGAAGTTCAATTATTATACTTGTAAATCATGAATGATTCACCATGCATCAGGAACCCTGATTCACCATGTCTTAATCTCAGCTGATCGCAGTGGTTGGAACGGAGTAGAACATGGCACTCTATAATGCTACTAAGAGTATATATTTTAATAAAATGCTGTAAAATGTACATTTGTGAAACACTTGCAGACCTCACATTCATTTCGAACGTTCTAAAAGAAAAACTGTGCAGGACGGTGGTGCGGGAAAAACTAAAACCATTTTTAAATTTGCCTGTTTAGGTATGTAGGCCTATTTAAAAACACCCTGCGTCATGTTCATAAAACACCAATACTATGTTTTCCATCTATTTTTCCATATCCCATTAGTCAGTGAGAATAAGATGGCCAATAAAGGTTGTAAGAAATGGAAAAAAGAAAGAAACGTGTAAAGTAGCTGGAGCAAATACAGATACGAATCATCGACGGTTTACGTTGGCAGCCAATCTGTCTGCATGCGTATACACAGTTGAACTAGGTATGAATTGCAATGGAATGAACTCCATGTAGTCCACATTTAAAGGATAAAAATATTTAAAATAATATTTGCCACATCAAACTTTCAGTTTTGCCTCATATTCATTAAGTGCGAAAAGCTCATAATATATGACTTAGAATGACATGTCTATCTATTGTACTTTTGAAGATATTCAAAATGTGAAATTTCATATGCCCTCTACATTGTGTAAGCCGAATTTAAAATGCTATAATGTTGTATAGTGCATACATAAAGTCAATGGTGAATATTATTTTATGAATGACACTTTTGAATAATATTCAAAGTTAAAACATTTTATGCGTCTGATTTATATGATTTTCCGCGTCTTAGTATCTCCACACAAACAGTAGAGCTTCATTCATGCGGCTACCATCATACCCAGTTTAAAATTGTTTGTTTTGCAAGAAAAACCCCAACAAAACATTTTGATCTTGTAGAAAGAAAGGAAGGAATAAGAAAAACAAAATGTCTGTATTGACAAGCAAAACTTAAATATTATACGCGGTGATCATTGATCGAGAACAATTTACAAACTTTAATAACATTTGACTTTGTATTTTGCGGCAGTTTTGTTTATTTACCCGTTTCCCCATTTCATCATTTAGGTTTGCAACTATCGCTGTACGTTGGCCACCAAGTGGCGGACTATTTGGGCTGAATGGTCTTTAATTTGTGCCGGGCTTCTTTGTCTTAGACCCGCAGCAATAAGATGTAAATGATTTGTCTAACAGCATCTTCATGCTATTCTACAAAATTGCCGACGGTCTTGGGGCACGGAATATCAAAATCAATTCTATCGACAGCTGGGACAATTCTGTCACACAAGTGCTTACCAAGTTGATGACTGAGACACTGAAGCTGTTACAAACAATATCACAGCAGCCGAGATAGAAGAATCATAGGGGAAGATGACGCACACTGGCTCCAGCCCCTGCTCTTGTCTTCGATCAGACCCTCTTGGCGGTTGAATACTGGCGGGAAAACCCCTATACACGACTTGCTAAACTGTGAAGACAACCCATATATTTCACATCAGTTTTGATGATGCATGTTTGCTCTGAGCTGTGAATTTATTTCAACTATGCTGTTTCATGTTACAGTGAAGTACTGTCATATCTGTCTTTCCACGGCACGGCCAGTCATGACTAGGACGTTCTGGGATATTCCATTTTGATGAAAATGTACCCTTGCTTCTCCAAATCTGTAGGTTTTAGAAGTGTAGAATTACCCACTATACTGATAGCAGATCTCAATTACAGGGGACACGCACACTCAGCCATACATATCGAATGTAAAAGCACAACTGATTCCCCGACTGAGCAGTGGAACGCATGCATTCATTCGATAAAACTTCCAACAAAATTTTTACTTTTCATTCCTAAGAAAATAATAGTGCTATAAATTGTCTGTCCATGGCAAACCTCAACATACCGATACGGAAGAACCGATGTTAGATGTAAACAATTTTCAATGTAATCAGAGATATGATGGGTCGTGACTAACTTGCTAAAATATGTTAGTAAAGACATCAACAAGGTATTCATTTTAAAATGATCCGCCCATGTGCTCAAAGGCGGGAAATTTCCCCAGATGTGAAAATTGCCAAAGTTATTCCAAAACGATGATCCCAAAATATAAGAAGGTTATCGACCAATCTGAATATAACCTGCAATAACGTAAGTTTGGGAACGTGTCAATTTTACTCGGGTCCATCAGTACTTCTAACACTATAATCTTAACTGAGATAGGCAATATGGAGGGTTTAGGGAATACCACTTTGCTTAGTTTGGGTAATATGAATTTGTTGATAAAAGTATACACCAATATGAATGATGGCATAGTGTGTATATATATATATATATATATATATATATATATATATATATATATATATATATATATATATATATATATATATCTAAGGCATTCATTTGAAAATAATCCGTCCAAATGCTCAAAACCGGAACTTTTCCCACATCTACTGTCAAGTGGAAAAAGTATTCTGACATGAGAAAAGGATGCTCCGAATTTCTTTTTCAAAATCATAAACATATCTGCAATAGTCTTAATTTGCTACCGTATCATTTCTAGTCAGGTCGATCAGTTCTTTACGAAACATTTCAAGAATTACGATTCCTGCTCTTTACCTTAGACGTAAGGCTACAAGACCACTTCATTTTCTGGATGCAAGGTACGCTGATAACAAGATTGTCGTAACACTCTCGTTTTTATTCCTAACAAGTGCCTTCGGTGGTGCCCTGGTAACAAATTAAACTGAGGCAAAGGATGTAATGTGCAAAGGGGAAAGCACATGCATTTTAGAATATGTTTCAACAAATGTCCAAGGTACCTTAGGCCTGACAAAATACTTGTGTGTTTCCGAGAACCCTACGACCAACCCCACTGAAAAGGTCCGAGTCTTGACCTTAAATTTTATTTATGAAACATGAAACACAACACGTTTCAAGCCGCCCTTCCCGTATAAAAACTGATCGACCCTGGCGGACAGATTTAATCAAGAAAGTGGCCGTAGTGAGCCATTATTGCGCAGTAAAGTCAACCCAAACACAGCATTTTACTTCGACTTGTCTGGTGTGGAGAGTTAACCTCGGCGGGGGAAAGAGCACAGTTGTATAGACCCGGTTGGTTGGTGAAACAGCATAGACATAGCTCCAGTTGCAAAGATTTTGTCAAAAAAGTGGCCGCAATCTGTCTTTATATTGCAGTAAAGTCAACTCAAACACAGTATTTTATTTCAACTTGTCTGGAGGGTTAACTGGGGTCAGGGAAACAGCATCAAACAGTTAAAAAAGGCATAGCCAGGGTTTTTCGGTGAAACAGCATAGCCGTGGTTGTTCGGTGATCATCATCGTAATATTTTGCTAGATTTCAGGTGTCCATTCTCTGCGTTACCAGACCAAACGGCCGTTAAAATACTTTTCCAATGTGAGCATTGCCTAAAAGGTAAAAAAAAAGGCTTGAAATTACCACTTGTTGGCGGTGGTGGGCCCCAGAATAGGAATATTATTTCAGACACTGAAGTCACCCCCAATCTATGTATTAAGTGTCAAGACTAGTTGGACCTGCCAAGCCGTCCCACTGAGTGAAAGATGGAGCTCAGGGGTGAAGGTTTCCCCGATAGTGGATACAGGTCTGAAAGTACCAGCGGGTTTTTATACATGAGGTAATAAGAAATAGCACTGTACTCAGAGTAAAACTAAGGTCAAAACCTTCTTCTGTTAATGAGAAATATAAGCAAAAGTATTGAGCTAAATGAAAACTTACATACGAACGGTTATGGAAGTTGTATTGTCTAATAATTTACAAAAACCAGGATTTCATGTACAAAAACCCTGGGCTTCCTTATACGGAACCCATGGGTTTTTCTTATAAAACTCTGGGTTTTGTAAATGAAAACCTGGGTTTTGTTAAAGAAGCCGGAGTTTTGTGCACAAAAACCTGGTTAGACCTGTCCTGAGATTATTTAAATGGTTGGGCCGCTGGGTTTTTTTTTTTTTTTTTTTTTAGTTTTTGGTAAAATCTCAAAATCTCTGTAACTAGTGGGGCCAATTGCTTCAAAAATTGCACAGGAACACTTGGTGACATGTACACATTAAACTTTTCTACCAGTTGGCGTTGCAATTCTTTTTCTATTTAAAAAAAAATCACTTCTTTGACTTCTTCTCCCAAACTGTATGTTGTATTCTCTTCACACTTTGTGGGAATGTACCTCGGCTCCACAAGATTCGTTGCCTTCAGTGTGCTCTGTCACAAAGTGGTAAAGTATTAGTATGTGTTTGCATTCTTATGATAGGGATTGTAGTAAATCTTACAATATTTGGGACTTGTCTCTACAATGGTGGTTCATAGGCTCATCTTTGAGATGAAACGCTAAACCGAAAGGAAGTACGTTTGGGGGCTCTTTTGCTGTTGTTTATTTTGAAAGAGTTTGAAAGGTCAAACTGATATAATATGTTTGTGGCGTTTCTTTAAAACTTGGGACAAAACATGTGGATTTTATATGTATAACTTATTTCCCTGTGGGACTTTCATGACTACTGATGCACAGTTTTAACAACTAACGATGCATAGAAATACTTCGGTCCATTTGAACAATGAATTTCAATTGTTGTCCAGATGGGTCACAATCCCTGAGATGTCCCTATAAGGGAATATCCCCATTGCTATCAGATTAAATAACACACGTAAACCTTAGCGAATATAGCAGTGATCTTATCTCTACCCTGTTTAGCCTTTTAAGTACTTTGAGTAAGACTAAGAGAATCATTCAATATGTGAAACCAACATGATAGGCTTTTATCCCCGTCATACTGGATCCCTCACCCATGTCTGATTTAACACTAATCGGCAAGTACTTGTGAATCTTCTTTATATGTTGTTAGTTTTGACCTTGAGTGACCTTGAATAGTTGAAATAACATTTTGTCATCTCTTTGTAGTGATGTATTCTAGGCCCACAGTTACCATTAAATTTTTCATATTTTTTTTTTAATTTTTAGGACTGATTCTGGTTGTCCTCTTTGTGGACCATGATTGCACAGCACATGACTGACCTTCACTTTATTCCCAAGGTCACACGGTTACTTTTAGGAATTTCACTGTTCACCTGATAAAGAGATGCTAAATCTGGTTGGTTGCTGTATATATTTTTATAGCCGGGGGGGGGGGGGGTGCAGCGTGAGATTTATGAAACCCTGGGTTTGTGACGTCACAAGACCCAGGGTTTTGTGAATTATTGAACAAAAACCCTTACATAGTACTCCAAAAACACAAGGTTTTGTTGACAACTCAGATCAAAAAAACATGATGAGATTCGTGATGAACTAATCAGTTTTGTTGATAACTGAACATTACAAGCACACAATCCTTGAGTTTTGTTGCCATTACCTCGGTTTTGTAAAATACTAAATAACAGACCAAAACCAAGAGTTTTGTGACAAAACCCTGTTCTTTGTTTGCAAAACTCAGGGGTTTGTAACAAAACCCAAGATTTTTTGTACAAAACCCAGCATGTCATAAAACATAAAACCCTGGGTTTTGTGACTTACTGGGCAATAAAACATCCATATACTAGAAAGGATGAACTGACAGGGGATCGTGATTTATGCTAAATATCCTTGCGCCGTAATTGTTGGAAAACACACAGAGTCATTAGACCGTGTCAGACCATTATCTATATTAGGCCTCCTGAAGGGCCAATAATTATTTGTGCTCAAGTAGGGGCCCTGGGATAAAGGGTCCAATAGTGCACCATCCCCTTTTCGTCAATTGAAAATACAGAATATACTCAATGGTGCCAATTTTGTGATAGGAGGGACCCTTACCTCCATTCAGTGCAATTCGACTTAAAACATATCTGATTATATGTGATGGGACTAAAGCATTTTATCTTGACCTTCTGTCTCACTCTTCTGATGTACCTTTTCAGGGCTTCATTTCCAATATCGCAACACCTACACCAACCAATTTGGGTGTGTGGATACTTCATACGACAGACATGCTTTGTACACCAAGAGTACTGGTAGGTCACAATGCCCTTGACCGTTTACCTTTGATCCTGTTAATGAAATTGCTTGTGTGTGTCACATGCCCTATGATACCGTCATATTTATATCATGGAGGAATAATATAGGAAATAAACTAATCATTAATATTCTTCCGTGCTTAGAGATGCCAAACATGGATACGTCTTGGAGTTAGAGGTATTTGCCGAGCAAATTAGGTCGCTGTGAACTTGACCTTTGACTTCATCATTGAAATTACTTTGCAGAAAAGTTCCTATTTTTATAAGGATACTAAGAGATCCCAGACTTGCTCTATGGATACTTTTGGGAATGGAGTGCGTTGTACACCACAATTACGTCATTGTGACTTTGACCTATGACTCCGCAATAGAATGTGCCTGTGCAGGCCTTATGTCGGATACTGGAATACTTACAGATTCCAAAGTTGTGTCTATACTTCTTGGGATAGGAGTGTGTCACAAGTCTGTTCTCCGTTGGGAAACCATGTACTGCTATTAAATACTTGTATTGAGCTACATGGAATAGGGATTAGAAGACATGCTTTACCACTCATATTGATTTTTTTCCGTTTTAAAACGTGTATATTTCACAGTACTTAACCAAATGTACCTGAAAGTTAGAATTCAGTCTGCACAAGAAGTTTTCATAAACCGTGTTTGGTATATGAAAAAAATGCGGGGTCCAATTTTTATTCTCTGCTGCCTTTGTAAGGGAGCTCATGGCCTACTGCAGAGGACCACGAATCAGTCGTGACTCATAAAGCAACGTTTACTTAAACGTTTACAAAATAAATACTAGACCACCCCTGTGTCTAGACGAAATTATCCTGTTTCTAATTGAGTAAAAAAGGAATGTATCGGGATATATAACAACATACAGAAATACGATCCGTAGGGACAATGGATGTAGTGGTCCAATGGATACTAGTTTTTCAGTAGCTTTGCCGTGTAGCCTGTCACATGATTTGATTTAAGCATATATACATACATGTACTTTATCCCTTCTTAGAAATCGACTATTCTGATTTCAAGTAAATGGAAAATTTGTTTCTATAAGCCCAGGGTGTGTACCAGTACCGGCAACCCCCACTCCCACCACAACCACCGCCAGGTCGAAAAGTTGTAGGAAGCTTACTTGGACGCACTGCTGTTCATTTTGTTAAACCTAATATGTTGCTGGAATCGTTGTATACCTCAAGAGAACACATTAGTTATTCTATGACAAATGCTATCTGCCATAATGCTACATATTGTGAAGGCAGCAATAAAACTCGTATGTTTGCTTTTGTTTTGCTTGTCTCCTTCGACATCATGCACTTTGAAAATGCATACAACACAGCAAAATTAAAGCCGTTCTTGTGAATGTGATGCACATCCCAGGCACCAGGCACAATTTATTGTATCCGTACAATATTGACATACTACTAGAGTGTCTGTATATTCTGTTTTCTGTATATATTTTCCCGTTATACTCACAAAAAGGCAGGAGTTAGAAATACTAGAATGATAATACTGCAAGTCTATACTAAAACTTGTACAAGTTAAGAATTTGATGACGTGAGTTATCCTTTCGCGTGGTATTCCCTACCACCCTCTAGTATCCTGCATGTCGTGTGAAAACAACACTAAAAGTTACATATACTGATTAAGTATTTCCCTTTTCTCAATCTCAAGATCTGTTATGACATGACTTATGGACGTATCCTTAGATTGCAGTAGTAAACCCAAAGAAAGAACTTTGAAAGAGTAGTTATGATTCAATTATTTTTTCCTGGGTTTGAAGTTGAGAACTTAGTAACGTAATAAATTGTGGAGGCCCGGTTCCGGTGATCTGATGGAGCTCAGAATAACGTGATACATACATTTTTTCTATTGAAGGATGGGTGCTTCGTGTCAATACACCTCCCGGACATAGCTGTTTAACGGTAGATCCTCATGCTATAATGTGATCATCACATAAAAAATAATGAAAGAATACAACTTCAGAATGAAATATGGATACCACTTCCATCACAATGCGGAGTATCGCATGCTTTTCAAAATTGTCAAGCAATTTCGTTGTCAACAATTGGTAATGTCCTCAGTATTTATCTAACACTATAGATGGTTATGCCTGTTACTAGGATGCTACACAAAGTATATCTATTGTCCATTTTCATATATCCAAATGTACCATTGCATTCAGATATTAATCGTCCCTCTGTGATTTTTTTCTGGATGTAATAAGTTGCCGCTCATTATGAGGCATCACATGCATGATCGAATCACGGAGAACCCACACGTAACTCATAGCTTTAGAAAACCTAGGTAAGATACATAAACAAGTGTGCCACTTTACTGATGAATGGGGCAAATTTGCCAACAATTGTACACTGGGATTCTTCAAAATACTACTTACGCCAAAGCACGATTTCAAACTCTGTCATATCCCTGGACCAATGTTTCGATCAAAACTTTTTATTATACCTCTCCACACTCTTTGTACACAAAATGCGCAAAAGTACAAAAATGGAATAGGCGACAAGCAATGTAATTAGTCATGCAAGGGATCAATAGGAGCTTGGATGTTAAGTCACATGTTAGGTGGGAGTTACAGACTTAACTTTTACTGTAAAGCCTGGATAGTTTCGTTTTTGATATTTAACTTTTGTTCTGTCACATGGTGGAAAGAAATAACTACATTATTTTCAAAGAGAAAAATATTTACGGACATGTATTCCAAAGCCTATCCACGATATGTAAAATATGACTGGCAATGAACACAATACAAAGACATATAGTCGGCGAACAGTATGCTCGAGTGAATCAACGACAAACGCTTATTTAGCAGCTAAGTGAAAGTAAAAGTTGCACATACTATATTTACGAGAAGTGGTCAAATGATGTATATACGGATGGCATTACAGTTAACGTATCAATTAACATTGAAGTGTCAATATGAAGCATCATGTGCAGCTTGGCATACACCCTACCAGGTTAATCAACATGAGAACAAGGATCAGATTTAAAGCTGGGAGCCTCTGAGTGCACATACGTACATGATGTTTATCCTGCAAACACTCTTTGATGGCCATACATAATGCCAGGTATATAAATCTTCTGATGTGAGTTGAATTATGTACCACCTGTATCTTGTCCTTTTCCAGGTTTATTTTGACCTCTTAATTCTCTCTCTCTCTCTCTCTCTCTCTCTCTCTCTCTCTCTCTCTCTGTCTCTCTGTCTCTCTCTCTCTCTCTCTCTCTCTCTTTGCTGTCGTTGTTGGTTTGAAATTTGTACGTGTGGGTATTTTTTTCTGAACTATTTGACTTGTCACTCAGGTTTGAGAAGTTTAAATAATTATTGGTGTATGGTAGGGCATCGGTTGACCAGACCTGGACCACAGTTTGCATACAAATTCAACATACACTATGTTAAAACATATGGAAAGTTGAAAATTCTATTCATCGTTGAAAATAAATGTTTCTACAAAAGCAACTGAAAATAAATTAAGTTTCAGTTTTAGGTTGAATGTGGAAGCAATGAAGTGCTTACATGCCAAGAACGTAACGTGAATCGACTGTTTACGTCGATATTGTGGTCAACATTATTTCAGGCTCCCACGTAATTTTATCACAATATATGGATTCACGCAAGACTCACTGCAAATTGATATGATTCTACAAAATTGTGAACATCGTTCCTCAGGAGCTTCGGATATGAGGCAAGTTACAACAAAGAGCTATACTGATCAATTTACTTACTAAGCACATTTTTAAGGCGTGGCTTTAGCTAAAAAATGTCTTTTTATATGTCTAGAGCACAAACAAGAAAACTTGTTGGTTGTACAATCTTCCCCTATGGTCATATCATTCATTTCGTATTCATATACCATTACCGGGGTATCAAAATTCAATTTTTTATAGAACCTATATTGCAATTTCGTAGTTGAAGTTTTAGATTATATTATCCAACCTTGATCCATGTGAGACATTTAGCGGTCTCTCTGGTAAAATGCTGCATGATCGATCCTAGAATTAACTCTAATGAGTCAAATCCAGTGGCTTTAAATGTGTTTATCATACCAAATATGTATGAACGGAGGCCCTAAGAAACCGCACATAGCGCATTTGCAATTCTAGCAACTTCACCAAATATATTTTTTGCATGTAGAATTGACGCAAAAGTTGCAACGTGTATTTGGGCATGGAGAAAGCTACATTTAAAAAATAAACATTCATTAATCCTTCCATGTTAGTAAAAATTATATGAAAAAATATTGGATCCAATCAAAGTCCATAAAATATAAATTTCCATGTTCACAACCCTGAAATGCTGGCAATTATTTTCAATACCAGCTAATACTCATCAAAAGTTTGAAATAAACCACTCAATGAAATTTTGCATATGGAATTCAGGACACTTAGATATTTGGAATCCACTAAATAATCAGTTGCCATTACTTATCAAAGTCGACATCCAAATTCAGTCCAATTTCGAATCTGTCCAAATACAACAAGTCAACATGACCATGATCAATTACATACAAGTTACGAACATTCATCAAGCCGCGCAAATGCCATCACATTCGGGAGAGACAACATCCACAAAATAATAATGACTGCCATGACAAAAAGAAGTGGACAACAGTTTTCA
The DNA here is from genome assembly GCA_964020975.1 of Hermodice carunculata. NCBI lineage: Eukaryota > Metazoa > Annelida > Polychaeta > Eunicida > Amphinomidae > Hermodice > Hermodice carunculata. The sequence goes on along the minus strand of OZ026629.1, from coordinate 43,734,953 downwards.
ATGTCCAAGAGACTGCACCAAATTCCGTGTAATGAAGATCCAACCATGGGCAAAATCGTCAGCCATCAAGCAAGCCATGTCAAAATCCAGTCACAGATAGACATACACCAAACATAAATATAGTATGGAGGAAAACATCTCTTTTGAGACAGGTACTAAAAGTTAGTATTAGCCCAAATAGATTTGGTGCATGCAACTATCAACTTTAGGATGTATCTATGCTCCATACATATACCATTATAAATTGCTGATTACCATTAATACTCGTTCGCAACCTCGTTTATATAACTTTTCAAAGCCGTCTTATATTTTTGTAATAAGGACTCGTTTTAAACTATAAATTTAAAAATTGATTTTCAACTTCCTTTTTACACTGCTGCTTTACCGGTTAAAATTAAAATGTATTGCGGAATTCCAAGTTGTCATAATCAGCGCATACTCTAGCAAATGCAACCAATGTGACATATAGACGACGTTGCGGAATATTATTATACATGTGAGGGTAGTTAACAATATTATACTGGAAGTGATCTCGTTTTGCATACAGTTTTAAGCTTAAATTCACCATCATCATTATATCTAAGTGTGAACATTCCGTGTCATTTTCTGTAATTTCCTATAAATCTAAATCACCAGGGTGTATGGATGAAATGCATTGTTTGAAATGTTTATTATTGTTGCTTACTAGGCCATGTTCAATGTCACGAATGCATATAATTCAACTGGTTAGCATTACATACCATGAAAGCCTTCGCATAAGCTGGCATAAAATGATACGGCATCTATGTGTACATTACGTATAGATGTATTAAAAATATACAGTGTAGCATATACAGAAATCATTTAAATGCATGGTAGACTTACAATTGGCACAAAAATAAGGCAATGCCCTTAACAAAAAAAGCAGCAATTAATGCCGAAGTTTGCGATGGCAAACCTCACCACGACTATTCCTGCGATTATCCATCCGTTATATATATATATATATATATATATATATATATATATATGTGTGTGTGTGTGTGTGTGTGTGTGTGTGTGCGATTATCCATCCGTTATATATATATATATATATATATATATATATATATATATATATATATATATATATATGTGTGTGTGTGTGTGTGTGTGCGTGTGTGTGTGTGCGTGTGTGTGTAACACCTTAGTTAATGAAAGGCCATCTAATTCATTTTTTTCCTAAGGTGTGATGCAAGAGATCATTCCGAACGATTTAGGACAAATGTGCAAGCTGATTCACCCCTATTATCCTCCGCTTGCCAATGTAGCTGCTGCAACAGCAGTGTTTATTTGAGCTACGTTTATTTGTTTTGTGACCTGGGAATGTCCAGGTTTCGAAAAAAAAACAAACTTTGCACTTGTAGGTACCTCACGGATTAAGTCAAGCTGTAAATTATACTATGATCTTTGAAGACCACAAATCAATCTTTCTATTCAGGCATGAGACTATATAGAAGAGTAATGTGATCGAAACATCCTGGTATACTCATTTACATAATCACCCATTTCCATATATAATTATCTTATCTAGAATTGTGTTTGCATCAGCTGCACGTACATGGAGAACATCTCAAACAAAGCACACCATAGAAAATTGTAATTTCACCCATAGGCTTAATTGAGATATTGAGCATCAAACAATACTTTTAGGCATGTTGCCATGTTGCAACTGAGACAGATCTGACACTAGTGTAGATAGGATATTTTTTCATAGGAGATCAACAGCAGTTTACCCTCGTGTAGAGCGACACCACTGAGTTCAATTGCGAGAAATTTGTCTTGCTTTTATCAGCTCGTTAAAATAGTTCCGGTTCAACAGAATGACTTTATTACCAAACAACTGAAAAGGGGCACCATCAGCAGAGCACCTACGACATAGGAGTTTAGACTTTAGGACTTGGTGGAGCCCAGTATAATGGGAAGTCTAGTTACACAGTGCAAGTAGGGACTACACACTTGCTGAGTATATCCAGTAACGGTTCTCAGTTTAAAGCTTGATCTTTTTGATCTGGCCTCGAGTAGAATATTACTTGCCATATGGGGGGTAATTTATTGTCTTAAATTAAAAATCATCACGTTTGTTAACTTGAACTTAAATTCACACTATCATCGTTGTACATCACTATGTATCATTTTCCATAGTTTCTTTAATTGCAAGTTATGAGGGTATATTTGTGAAATATATTCTCAAAAGTGCTATTATTGATGCCCAATAGATCACAAATATATCCAAAGGTCCACTTCAATCATTTATGACAAAATTCCCTCCATGACAGCTTTACAAGAATACTATACTGATAGTTAAATATATATTAATTGGCCAAACCTGGTTGACCTGGCACATGATGTTTATGCCAAGTGGTGGTGGTCATGCCATGCATGATCTTCATGCAAAACGAAGGCATAATACGAGAGACAATATAAAAAAAAAATAAAAAAAAAAACAAAAACAAAAAAGATATCGTGCAATTGTGGACATTATAATGGACATGACAATGTCTCCAAAACTGCTGCTCCACAGTCTTTTCTGTCAAATATAAACAACTTCTAATGTATTTTACAATTAATTTAATCACTTCAAAATCTTAATATACCACCAGGATGCTACATAACAGCATAATAATTATAGGCAAGGGCGAGAAAAGAAGGTTCAAGAAGTACCTCAAAGATGGCACTGCAGTCAGTGGAGGGCTAGCGTTGTGTTTTCCCATTGCTCTACATTGTAATTTGCAACTAAATAAGTTGAAAAGTACTGCACATAGAAACACCAAATTTCAGACAATAAATTTAGATGCATAACTAAATACCTCACAAAAATTATATAACCACAGCTACGAAAGCGACTAGTTTATTTAAGGTTGCTTTAACATACAAAGTAATGAGAATACACAGCTCTAGCCCTCCAAATGTTTGTTTATTGGGGTGAATAAACACCTTAGAGCTAGTTCTGACCTTTTCTATTGCTTACTTATGTATATTGCCGGGCTACAACCATTTCTTCTGACGTCATCCAAAAGTTCTGCTCTACAGCCTTTTTCTCTCATATATTAAGAGCTCCTAATGTATTTTATTATTTATTTCTTCACTTCAAAAGCTTAATATTCCACCAGGACGAAAAATATTTGCTTCCTATCGTATTTTGCCGGGCTACAAACATTTCAATTAGTTCATCAAATTGTACCATTGTTATATACCTAACAGTGCGCATGCATTGACTGGCAATCGCCACACAACAGTAAATAGCTTATTGGCTGGCAAGTTTCCACTGTTTACCTAAATATCCAAATTCAATGATTGCGTTAGGCTGTTAGGCTTTTGTTCTTTTGGTAAAGCCCTAAACTACGAATCTGTGACATACGATCCTTTTCTCCACATACTGAAAACTCTTCTGGCGTGCATTTGTGTGAACCAACCCAATGTTCAGGTTACAGTTTTAGGAAGGATGCAACTACGTTTTGTTTTTGACCAGTGATAGCACCAAGTCAAAAGGAAGAGTGGTAGTGAACATATAACAATTCAATGCTTCTGATTGCAGAATTTTCAAGCCATCTAGAAGCTCTCTGAAGATAGTGCAGTGCCACATTTGAGGGGCCAACTGTGCCATACAGGAATGTTTCCATGGAAGAAAATGAATTGGTAGTAGTTATTCATTGTCTGATATTGTTGGTAGGAGTGAGGATGGAAAGAGCAGCTAGGCCTGATTTTTTGGTGTGCTGAACTAATCTCCAGAGAGCTACTAGTTTCTGGACATATTTATATGTCATGTTTACGAGAATATTGTGTCCTGTTGTTCAAAGGTAGGCCACTGCAGAAAGGACAACCTATCTGTAATGTCAATGGTGTTCTGTTGCCAGCGTTTCACAAACTGAGTTACCTTTCTATGTGCCATTTCCATTTGATGTTTGTCTTTTTAATTGTGTGGATTCTGAATGTTGATACACTGTTCCATGTCTGACACGTGATTTCTTTTTAAAAGATTTGGCGTTATTGAATGGGGGGTTACTAAGCTTCCGCAGACGAGACAAAGTTCACAGTAGGGCTTTGGATGTTATATTGTCTACATGTGACGTCCAAGAGAAGGTTGAGGTTATTGTAATTCCTAATTTTGTACTGTCAGGTGTTTGAAACAGTGTGGCCGTATAGGGAATACTCGGTTTCCACGGGACATGTGTAGTGATACACTTGAAACTGGATTAAGTGGTTTCCCAAAACTCAATGGAGTTATGCTTATCTATGGCCAGAGTAGATATGCTAAGACTACGTATACCATAGATTAAAAAATGTGATAGAACTTTGTTCCCAAATGATATGCACACTTGAGCCTTTTCATGTCAGGAAAAGGTTTGATTAAGTTGATGATGCAACATTGTACTGGTCCGATCTACTAAACAAACAAACAAGCCCAATCAAAAACCAACAATTTCTATCAAAATCAACAACCCTGTATCAATTTTGTTCTCAGATAAGCAATACTGAACAAGTGCGCAATTGCTTTATCAAAAAACCATGCTTCCCACTGACAAAAACTGCAACATATTCAAAACACAGAGAAACCTGGTGACCTATCAAAACATCACTCGAATAGATAGTGTTGGGGAAAAACAAAGATTGCCACCCCCATTGATTTAACATGGACCACTCCAAATCTGCCTTTATATGGAAAATATGGGTGTTGCATGGAATATTATATAACAGCGACATGATAGCATGGGGCATGCCTGAGCAGTCACACACACATAAAATGTCCGGAAAACAAGACAACAGCCATGGGAAAAGTGTGTCTGGTGTTGGGGGGCTTATGGGCTTTATAAGGGGGCCATGGCATTACTGGGATCAATGTGAATTCACAATGCTGTGGTGTAAGGGTCAATCACAACTATCCAAATTTGAGAGGGGCAGAATCATTGATATGTTAGAGCTGACCTTTCCAAGTGGGATGTTGCCAGGAAAATGGGGTGCTCCAGGCCATTGGTAAAATGTGGTGGGACCATTGACAGGAAACTAGAGGATGCAAGAGGAAGGCTGGATCTGGGCAACCAAGACTGTCAGATTGAACAAATGACCATAATTTGATCCAGCATGTGAAGAGGCATACGTTTCTTTCCATCAAAAGGTATGGTAAGCAGTGGCACCAGGCCTGCAACATCAGAGCAAGAGACTAGTGTGGGCCAAACTGAGGGCATACGGCATTCCAGAATGGAAGAATAATGGCTCGCCAAATGCCTTCAGAGGGATTCGCAGAAGAATGTATGTTTGAACATGACTCCTACAGACGAGGCAGTGTCATGATGGGGGGAGGGGCAATTATAGCAACAGGGAGAAGAGTTCTCATCAGGGTGAATGGGGCAATGACAGGCCAGTACTACCTGGATGATATCCTGCCCACAGTTGACGAATTGATATCTGAGGCTGTTGTTTCAACAGGATAATGCATGACCAAACACTGCCAAAGTCTGCATGCAGTATCTACAGGAATGCTATATCCCACTGTTGCCATGGCCAGCCCATTCTCCTGACCTGTCCCCCATTGACATTTATGGGATGTGCTTGGCCAATCGGGGATATGTTTGAAGAACCAGCAGTCACCCTGGACCAACTGCCACAGAGGTTCACACACCACTGGAATCAAATTCCTCAGGCTGATATCACAAAGCTGACAAGCAGTATGCTAAGGCGGATCCGAGCTTGCTTACAGAAGCATGGTGGTCACACCCACTATTGATGCATGCGCCCCTTCCCCAACAACATTTAAAAGATCCTTTTAAAGACCACCATTTCCTGCCAAAAGAGATGTGAAAATCAATGGTTTAGTAAAGTTAACAAACTCACACATACTCATAATATTGTACAAGGGGATTGGCATCTTCTTTTTCCAGCAGTATTGTTCAGGAAAAAAACATTACCCATTTTCATAGATTTCAACCAGCAATGAGAGTGGCTATATATTCAGCAAAAGGTAGTGATTCTTAAATTAGTAAAACCATCAACATGTATCTTTCAATACCAATGTGATGAAATAAATTTCTGTCCTGGCTTGAGGCTGCATGAGAGTGGCTATAATTGAGCAAAAGGTAGCGATTCTAAATTAATAAAACCATCAACATGTATCTTTCAATACCAATGTGATGACATAAATTTCTGTTCTGGCTTGAAGCAGGCAGTCACCCATTAAAGCCAATTGGTGGTTTTAACCGTTTTTACTCAACCAGTGAAACATTCTTCATTAACATCAGACTTTAGTCTCTTTGTACAAAATACATAGGCCCAGCCACCTAAAATCTAAAATTTCTCATTTGCGCCCAAAATAAACAGATACATGGTAGGTCTGCTACCTTTATGCTCTCCTGACTTGACAGTCAGCTGAGTTAACTGCAAAAGAGGGAAGTAGGGCCATGTCGTTTATGGGATATTCATGAATTTGGAACATTATTAAAATACTCTATCTCCAATTTAAGTATGTCGGAGAACAAAACCCGCAACACAACATAGCCAATACGTTTTCATCAAACTTAGTTCAGAATAATTTCGACAATATTCATAAAGCTCAACATATCAATGCATGCAATGTTAAATACAGCAAAAGGTAGATATTAATTACCAAACCATCAACATGTATCTTCCAATACCAATGTCAAGAAATAAATTTCACCCCTAACTTGAGACAGACAGTCACCCATTAAAGGCAACTGGTGATTTTAAACCGGTCTTCTCAACCTGAAATAATCTTCATTAACAACAATCTTTAGTTTTTTCCCCAAAAGAAATAGGCCCATCTTTCACATTTTATCACTTTTCATACAGTCTGGTGGCACAGGGTTTATTGAGATTTTTTTTCAAAAGAAATTTTAAAAATATATATACTGACTTCCATGACTAATGTCTGTAAGTTCACCTAAAATGAAAAAATGTGCATGCTTAGATATAGAAAGAAAGAGTGTAAGCAGTCTACTACGTAGAAATTTTACAGGACTAAGACAGGGGACTTATGACAGCTACTCACCAAAATTACAGGCCTAAACCAATTCTCCGGATCCTTGTTACACAGCTAACTTGCACCCATCTTATAAGAAAGAACAATTACATAGCTCAAAAATATGCAGAGCCATCATCACTCCACAGTTTTTGTAAAAGACTTTACAAGCCCAACCTCTTAACTTCTTGTCAGGGTCACAGCTGTCATTATCCTGTGCGCATGATTGATCTGTTTGTAAACTGGCGTGCACAGCTGGACAAAAGAGAGATTATGCCTGGCGTCCTATGGACCTCTAAAAGGCCTTTGACGGCCTGTCCATCGACCTTCTAATTGATAAATAACATGCTTATGTACTGTCCACCAGATCTACAGAATGTTTTAGCACTTGTCTAAGGCATCAAATACAAGTGGTGAAAATCGGTAGTCGGAGATATTAGATTGACATTATCAAAGGTGTAAGTCAAAGACCAGTATAAGGGCCAGAGCCCTTTACCTGTTTTATGAGTGACATTACTTTCAAAATTTGGTTCAACAAGCTGACAAATTTTGCTGATGATAATACCATTGTAACCAGCAGAAATAGTCCTACGGACATTAAGAACTTGATTCTGAACGATATGCAGCTTGCTTTTGGTCTTGCAATTCATGACATGCAGGCTAATCTAAATAAATTTCAAACCTTGTGTCTCGGCAAACCAGAACCCACCTTTTCAAATCGCCCAAAGTGTTTCAACTGCGTGGAATCCATATAAACCTCGAATTGAATTTCTAGCAACAAGTGGCAGATTTATGTAGAATAGCAAGCATGCAACGCAAAGCTCCAAGACGTATGCCATAGGTTCAAAGTGCCTGGTACAACTACTGGAGCATAGGCTGAGACTTGTCTTCAACTATTACAACTCATCAAATGTGCTTTGCTGAGGAAGGGCCAAACTACGAGTTCTCTATCACTGGCGCTTTCAGGTGTTTGCTACCGAAATAAACAAAGTAGTCAAAACAGTACAGATCGATATCCCTGACATATTTAAAACTGTTTGTGAACGAAAGTACTTAGTACCAGTTAGGTAACACTCATAGACCACAGACACCCCTTCACAATTCAACAAAGTAAGGTACCAGCTCCCTCAGTCATGACAGAGCCATCCAATGTAACAAGCAGGCTGTACATATTAAAGAGAGGTCATGTTTAACAAAATTTATGAGGAAGATAGTGCTTATGGGCTTTTAACATGATAGAAATCAGATGGCGTGTCTTCATATTCTAATAGCATTGTGCCATTTATGAAGTTTGTACATGATTCTTGCATCGGGTCAAAAGTTAAAGTTATATCATTACACTACAGGGTCAACGTCCGGTCAAGTCACACAAAAGAGTGGAAGTGCTGAGTAGGCACTTACCTGGTAAATAGGACATTAAATTCCAGATACTGACACAGAATGTTCTAGGCTTTCACACAAACATGCCAGCTATAAAGTAAACAAGTTTTTAGGGTGCACCTCAAGGTCGAACACACTATGCAGGTAGCAAAGACATTATCTAGGACATTAAATTCCAGATACTGACACAGAATGCTCTGGGCTTTCACACAAACATGCAAGCTATGAAGTAAACAAGTTTTTTAGGGTTTACCTCAAGGTCGAACACACTATGCAGATAGCAAAGACATAATCTTTTGAGCCAAAGGTTTTTAAGGGAAACACATATGTTTATTTCAGACTCCGTTCATAGCAGTGACTCCGGAGAGACATAACATTGAATAGATAAATATTAAAGTAATATAGGCCATGTACTGAGTTGACCTGAAGTATAAAAACACAGTTAGAAATTGTTACAAGAGGCAGCACAAGTCATATGGGGACACAGAATTGCACACACATACACATGACATCATACAAATTTGTGTACTTTCTGTAGCAATAGTGTACGTGTTACACTAAATTTAAAAAAAAGGAAAAAGGTGATGATTGTGCAATCGTATGGAATATGAGACAGAACACACCATAACTGTCAGATAGTTAGCTTGCCTACTGCCCTATTATGTTCTTGGAACCCTGGATGCCTGGAGCTTAGACGCATGAAGCTGTTCACCACTGAGCACACCTGGAGACCTAGCTCATAGTGGACTCTAGCATACCTAACACATTTTCACTTTTATTCACATAAATAGCCACCGCTTCTGAAGCAACACTGAAGGTAAACAGTCATATGGGAAAATCAAACTCTTGTGGGTTACATCCTTGAAAGATTGCACTTTTTATTGTGTTGCCTGTATCTTACAGTGTTTTATTAGTGTATATTCTATGCATGTCGGTAATATGAGGAATGAAGCTGGTATTTTACATGTTTTTATTGTGTCAAATATGAAGGAAAAGCATCTATCTATCTATCTATCTATCTATCTATCTATCTATCTATCTATCTATCTATCTATCTATCTATCTATCTATCTATCTGTCTGTCTGTCTGTCTGTTTATCTGTTAATCTATCTATCTACATATCTTTCTATCTATCTGTCTATTTATCTATCTGTCTGTCTATCTACCTGCATCATTTTACCAGTGCATACCAAGATCTCAATGATTTCCCAAATGGCTTCCGGCTTAAGTTTTACCACTGAATGCCTCGAAATTAGGGATTTTTAAGTGGTGACAAAGGCTTAGTAGCTGTAAGGTAGTGCCCTGTTCTTGCCAGAGGAAGCCAGGCAGGGGGCACCACCCTGGCCTTCCAGGCCACCGTGAAGAGTCGTGGCACGTGCAGCTTGAGAAACCTTGGTGACAAGGGCATGGCAATTCTCATTGCCTCTCATGTCACTTGTGCCAATGGTATGTATGTCTCTTATTTGTTTATTATTAGTGCCACATGCCCCACAGCTGTGATGGATGCAGAAGAAACATCTAAGGCCGATCCATTTTATGACACAATATATAGTAATGTCACATATCCAACATGGAATAAGTGAATAGATGTGATAAGTAGTCCCCTGGTTAGCTCATGGACCTTGGTTTCGAACAATAACCTACTAATAGTTTTCAACTTGACGCTGGTGCGACAAGCAGTGCCGCTGGGTCGTCTCCGCGGTTTCCATGGCACTTTGTAGCCCATCCACAATGAGAACGAGACCTCATCCATGTTGCACTGAGGCAATTGTGAAGCATTAAGCCTCTGTTGTCAAGTTTCCAATTTATTGTGCTTTCTGCCTTGACAGTGAAATTAAAGCTTTATGGCTGTTGTGGGGCTTTCCTTGTACAACAAAGCATTGTGACAAATCCATTTATTGTCACACTAGTCATTCATTGAAGACTAGTACACTGGATATTTGTTACTGCATTCATTCACGTCAAGACTGATTCTGTACTATTTTGTAAGTTGGGGAGGTGATGCAGTGATGCAAATTTGGTGGATATATAACGTACACCTGCTAAAAGATTTCCAACGAATGTTCCAACTTTCAAGAACTGTTTGGCCATCAACTATGCCACGTAATGGTAAATCTGTTTCAGGTCATTAAGTCACGTCTTAGGTCTTGAGAGGACAAAAGTCTCCATAATAATAGAGTGTCGCACTCTCCACAAGGGAAATGACATGACGTGAATCCCATAGAGTGGTTAGAATAAAAATAAACTCAGCACATTAGTGTTTTTGCAGTGTAGTGGGTGTTTTGCATTCAAATTTTATACACTATGGAAAGGTTGCCTGCCTTGATGGAACAAGGTAGGTGATGTAATTCTATATGGTTGACGGTAAGCAAATGCAGTTCCACTAATTTACCATGTTGGCAGGTTCTAGAGGGCGTGGTCTTACATTTTTTTTGTTTTGTTTTGTTTTTTGTTTTTTTGTTTTTTGTTTTTTTGTTTTGTTTTTTTTTTTTTGTTTTTTGTTTTTTTTTTATTGTTGTTGTTTTTTGTTGTTGCTTTTTTCTGTTTTCGGCAAACAGTAACGATTCACGGGACAGTTTTAATAGCCTTTAGAATACAGAAGATTTTTTCTCATTTAGTAAATGATTTCGACGGTTGCATTAGGCAGTATACAGCAGCTTTTAGGAGCAGCAGCAGCTGGCGGTGATAGCCAGCGGCAGCTGCTGGTGTACTGATTTCGACGGTTGCATTCGGCAGTATACAGCAGCTCTTAGGAGCAGCAGCAGCTCGCGCTGATAGCCAGCGGTAGCTGCTTGTGTACTGGCTGGGCACTGCTGAGTACCGCCCAATTCAGAGGAAGACCTTTCCTTGCTCGGTGGTAGCAGTGGTGCCCAGTGGTAGACAGTGACAGGTCCCTACTAAACGTATCCTATTGCTCTCTGCCGCCAACCCCCGCTGTTTGTCGTTCGCTACTGCTTATTTTCTCACTGCTTTGTGTACTATTTAAAATATGAATTCTCATGGAATGACATGATTCACATACTTGATCAGCAGCATTGATCATTCGCCAGCAAATATAAACTGACAACATATAAATGAAGTAAAAGAACTAAAATAGCCACAGTTTAACATGGTATGTATAACGTTTTCAAGTTAGCCTGCTCAAGTGATACAGGACCTTTTACCAACGTAGCAAATAATGTCGTCATGGGTCCGTCTGTCTGTGCGTGCTGATGCAAAACGCTTGATTTAAAACCAAATGCCCTCATCTTTAACTTAGTAAAGTACGAAAATTACAAAGACACAATATTAATCATGCACAGTGGTATGTATGTCACAAATGTGATACTTTCATTGTAGCATTACCGGTATCTATGATAAATGATGCGTAAAAATAACCGAATGACCACCTTGAGAAGATATAGCAGTGTTGTTTAGAGTCCAGCAGTTTATGTCTGTCTTTACCACTTGTAATTGTTGCTTTAAACTTTTAAAGATCCGAGGACAACCAGTAAACCTCTACTTTATCCAACTCAGTCCTTTCTGATACTTCCTTTATTCCAACCACTATAACTATTAATGAGATGTTTGTCTGATGGCTCAAAAATATTTTTTTCTTTAAGTTTTCTTTTGTTAACATATATACTCTTTTATCTTGTTATAATGAGATACAGCGTCGTTGTAACCAGCTTTCATTTGGATATAATGAGATCAAATTTCATCTGGCGCCACACCCAACTTCCTCTACTTCGAGTGGGTTTTTTTCTTATTATGATAACATATGAAACAACCTGCATATATACACATCGGTTCAGTGATGTAGCTCTACAGAAATCATACGGAAAAATGGAAATAGCGCTGACCACCTTGTATTAAAATAAATGAGTGTCGGCTTGTTTCTGTTAAGCTAACTTCTCATTGCCACACTATGCACTCAATCTATTCAACGACGCATTAGGCTACTGCGATAGATTGACTGCTGTCTGAGATTTATGTGACAGAGCTGGAAAAAACCTACACACAGTTTGTGGCTTCTAATATCAGCGTTTTCCCTTATCACTCTTAGTTATGGATTTCAATAGTGGGCGTTTGATATTAACTGATTTGAATCAGACATTTTCAATAATTTTCGATATTTTCGTGCACAGCTTGTGACTTGAACCTAGTTGGTTTGTTAGTTGGTGTTTTTCTTTTTCAAATGATACACATCGAAATTTGAATATTTGCAACTAGAAAGGAACAGCATGTGTTATAGAAACATTAAAATCTATCGCACAAGGTCGTGCCTGGTGTATCTTGCATGTACATTTGAGGGCACTGCTGCTGTTTTTATAATTTAATTAGCGTTTTAAAAGTTATTTTGCAAGCCTACTACAAGTCCATACATTGCAAATCATATGAATAGGAGTTGGCCTATTTGTTATTCACTACTGATTTCTTCAAAAGTCAAAATGAACCAAAGCATATATTTTGAATGAAAAAGAAACGTGTCTGTTACATCTACACTTTTACGGAAATAAAAAGCCATATCCGTGTACATATTGTAAGTGCTTCATGTATGCCCCGCCGAAGGAATGACATTTTACATGCACGACTTTTATTCTGAGATTGCCAGAGTGGTGCAGTATATTTAACATGAGCCCGGCAGGTTACAGGCGCACCGATTGTTTAGAACTGCCTGTTTGCCAGGTATTAGCATTGACATGCCAAAGGAATCTGAATAAGATAAGGATCTCCTGAACAGACATCAAACAAACTCATGATTCTTTGCCGAAAAAGAAAACAGAGTGAAAGACAGCAGCAAAAAAGAGCGGTTTAGGTGCTAAGGAAATATATATTTAACTGACGCTTGTTCTGCTTGTACATGTTATTCATAATTATCATTCCAAATGTTTGGATAAACGAAATTTGGGGAAAATAGAAACAAGCGACATTTGACATCTGGGGATAGGGGTACCCTGAACGGGAAAGGGATAATCCTTCACGATACACCCGAGAGACTGACAGTTCCGTGAGCGCAGAAAGGATTCATCCCGTATTGTAGACAAAACTGTTGTAACTAGACGACTCTTTGTTGTCCCACACAAGAAAGTGTGTTATCATGAATGCTCTACATTTAGGCTCTGATGGATGGACTCATGCTAACTTTAACAAATACAATTTTGTGAGGCAAGAGTGCTGAGAATGATACTTGAAAGCTTAGAATTATTCACAATTTAAGTCAACTTATATGGGAGGACGCCAGTGGCGTACGGCACGTCTACACTTAGGACATTAGACCATCTGCAAAAGATACATGACTAAAGAAGTTTAGACAGAACGATATTAAAAAGGCTGTAAGTATAACAGCTTAATACTAATAATGTCCATCTAGCGCATCCATATTTCTTAAAGATGTTTTACGTTTCTTATAAAGTACTCTTGAGAATGCTTGATATGATGATGTTATAAACATTTTCAATGATCATAATTTTCCTGGATAAATTGCGCTTTAAATGGTCTTGAAAATTTCTAGAGGATTGGCGAAAAGGTAAATTGATTGTGGTAGGTTGACCTCATGTTTAGGGTATAGCATGATTTACTGATTTATTAGACAAAGCTTTTAGCGTATTTCTTTGGCGGTTGATAAAAGTAATGATGACATCTGTTATGACAGGTTGTCATTAATGCTCTTTGATGTATCCATTTTGTCACAATACCTCCTAAAGTAACCAGTTTTTTTCTGTTGACGCTCATTAGCTGTCATTATTTTGATAAATGCGCAAATTAACACCATGGGATTTCTACCAGATCTCGTGTGCAGATTGAACTAAAATAATTTTGTCATACAGCGGATATGATTATCACCATACATGTCTTTGACATACAATATCGAATAGTATAATTGATATAATGATACCTTACTCCAAAGTGCGAATACTTGAACTGATAAGCTAGTACCATACGCCCAGAAACAAATAATATAATTGCAATATTGGAATGGTACTCCCACAATACTGTAATTGACATATCTACATCTTACTCCCATTCTAATTCTGTTATTTTCCTCCCACATTCGAATAACATAATTGATATCCTGGTATCTTCTTCCCAGGCTCAAATGATATGATTGATATTCTGGTATCCTGACCCTACATTGATGTTGACAATATGAACACTATATATACCTGAATCTGAGGAACCTGACTGGGCTATTAATATTGTTCCCTCTAATAAGAATTTCTCAAAAGCTATTTGCATTTTGAAAATGTAATGAGAAAAGCATTGATCTTATAACTCTTACAACGTGTGTAAATGGTGACTATGACAGGCCCCAAAATGCTTTAAAATTAGCAACATATTTAACTGATTTCATTTTTTTGTCGACTGCCTAGAATAAATAAAATTGGAACCAGTCAACCCCTTGCATAAATCACGCTTTACAAACAGCTCAACTTATGTTCATGTCACCTCCAATGTTAGAAACAAGTGATGAATATTTGCATGAAACAGAATGTACTCTGAAAAATAGTCCGAAGAAACTTGTTTTTAAACGTGAGAGGAAAACGGATGAATAGTCACATAGAATAGAATGTTATTTGAAATATCGTGGTCTGTTTGGAAAAATAAATAAATAAAAAAATGATGCTAACAGAAAGTCAATGAAAGGGTATTAACTACCAGGAAGCTCTCAGAAATACCAACAACTGCCATGCAATTAATCGGCATAGGCATCCCTTAGTGATCCCTCATCAACAATTTTTAGTTTGTATTTTACTGAACTAAAGCATTAATGTAAACAGTTTTGTCGTAGTTCAATTGAAATGAAAAACACCTTAGACTACCAATATTAAACTTTTAGAAGTTTAATTAATTCTGAAAATACTGATGAATATTTCGTATGTTTGACGGTTTTGTCAAAGGTAGATTAAGGGTTCTGTGGGCAATCGTTTTGTGATTGTACGCATTGATTTTGCCAAGTTTAGGCATTTCTAGATTTTCCTAACTAATATGGAATAATATCATAAATGCTCTGAGGGCTTTGTTAAAGATTCACGACCTGTGTTCTGGATATTACGGGTCTTATTTAGATCCACGTTTTGTATTGTAGCATAGCTCTTAAACAACCTAGCAAGCAATACACATGCGGTGCCACACAACTATTAAAAACAAACTGAAATAGAAGAATCATGCTTACATAATACAAATGTTAATAGTATATGACATCTATTTTGTATGTCAAATAACGTTCAACTAGACGTAATATATTGATTTAATTTCTATGTGCATCATGAAATTATATATTTCATTATTTATAAAACGCGACAAGAGTTAGTTCATCCTCCTGAAATATACTTTGCTCTTTCAGACTTGTACACAAGTCTTGCTGAACCAATGGGAAAGTCAAGTAGTGCCAGATTTGTCAAGTATGATTCCAGTCACAAGAGAGCTCCATAGAGTACTTAGATATACATTTTTTTGGGGAGGGAGGGTTTATATGATGAAATCTTAGAAAGGTAAATCCATCACAGAACAAATTTACTGATATTTGCGTTTGATATATTGATTATCCTTATTCCTAAAAGGACCACCCATAAGCTGGATGGTCTTTCCTTTATTTGCAACCTCTCCAATCCTTTTCATACCATTTATACTTAAAGACTACTAGGAATACAAACACAAATCAGCAAACAATGACTGTGTATATACGTAAAGTACGAAATTTTATACTCAACATTAGTGAATAAAATGTACTATTTCTTTGTATCATAAGTTATATATATCAAGTCTTAGATTCTTGATATGTGAAAATTACATGCTCTGGGCACCAGTCAGTTTTTTAGATTACAGAATGTTAGTATTGAATACAAGTTTCAGCTTCTCTGCTGCTTCCTCTTCCTGAATTGCCATACATGAAAATGGGCCTGTACCCTCCTTACACGTACGCTACCAACAGTGTTGAACTCTCAGTCTGTAACCGGAAGCCTGTATCAGCAAAACTGCTTATATTTCAGGTAATACCATGTCTCTTGTCAAAAGAGGACACTGCAGAAGCATTAGGTGTAAGATTAATTTCAACCAAATAAACGCTATCACTTAAAATAAGGCAGAGGAAATCCCGGAGAAGTATCTGGGACTATGTAAACGAATATGTTTTTTAATAATATTTAAGTGAAACTACATATTGACAGGTCAGTACTGCCAGTGGCCAGAAATAATAGTACAATACTGTTTTCCACCTGTCTGGCAACGTAAGTGCACAGTTAGACTGTCTTCAAGCAGAGGATATAATTGAAAAAGCTACAGAACCAACTGAATGTACGCCATGCATAGTTACAGCGCCAAAGCCGAAAAATCCAAGTTGACGAAGGATATGTGTGAGTATGCCAAATACAATCTAAATGATACTTCAAACACATAATGTTAAACCTACAGTTCATGAGCTGATAACAGATTCAAGTGATGTGACATAATTTGGTAAAATCGACCTTGCTAGTGGCTATCCTCAAGCGTTATTGTGCCCCAACTGCCATTACATTACCAGGTTTTCAACACACTAGGGCCTCTATCACTACAAAAGACTCAGTTTTGGCATGCACAGGACCATGGATAAGTTCCAGTATGTATTTCGAAATGTACTGATGATATTGACAATGTCACAAAGGTGAGTAACGACATCAGAATTTACGGAAAAGATCAAGCCTCACATGACTGTGCACTGACAAAAACATTTAGGAGACTTCATGAGTCAGGCCGTACTATTAAATAGTCAAAGTTTTTATTTAATCAGAGAGAAATTTAATTCTTGGGATACATATTTTCTGTGGAGAGTAATTATCCAGATCCTAACAAAGTTAAAGCACTGCACAATACAACACAGCCTCAACATCCAGCAGAAATATAATCTCTGCTTGGCATGGATCTTAGTATGGTTCATGAAACACTTTGCTTCAATTATGTTACCATTGAGCAATCTTACAAGGCACGATACACCATGGCACTGGAGATGGATCATGAGAGAGCATTCAACAACCTTAAGCACTCTGTTTCTGAACATGCAATGTCAGTCTATTTTCAACCAACCAAACTGAAATAATAGAAGATGGTTTACCAGTCAGAGTACCTGCTATTCTTACACAGGAAGGAAAAGTTGTATTGTATGCAAGTACAGCATTGAGTGCTGTGCAGCACAGATAGTTGCAGAGAGAACATGAGACATAGGCTATTGTCTGCGTCTGTGAACATTTCAATGTGTATGTATGTATGTATGTATGTATGTATGTATGTATGTATGTATGTATGTATGTATGTATGTTCATATGCATGTGGTGTTTCTCTTGACTATGTTCACATATCATAAGCCCTTACTTGGGATCTAGCCAAAACCTAACTCACCAGCCAGCATACTTTGATAGCATTATGTCTTCAGCGTTATCAAGAGATCATGTCATGACAGCCATTCGAGTTGACTGAACAGTCCAGTCAGGAGAAAATGGTCACTGAGGAGTATGTAAATTACATCACAGAGACATCATTACTGAATGCCATTACACTGGAAGACTTAAAACAGGCTACAAAATACAACAGCACTCTACAAATAGTCATGCAACTAGTAAAATCTAGCAAGAAGCACACAATCAAAGACAGTGATAATAAAGACCTAGCAAGCTTTGGGAATGTGAAGTAACTCTAAATAGCCAGACCAATATTCTACTTTATGACTCGAGGTTAGTTACTCCAGAATCACTAGAGGACAGAATTGTCACATTGGTCCCAATGGGACACTAATGTGCATGCAAGGCTAAAGCTCTTATATGCAGCAAAGTATGGTTTCCAGGTGTTAACCAAGCAGTACACAAGGCATTCAGTTGTTTCATACTGTGCCAGGCAACCACAGACCACAGCAGTGTCAAACCAGCACAATGTCAAAACTCATGAAGACCATTGGTAAATGTTAGCATAGTAGCATATCCTGTAGTATAGTCTGCAGTGAGGGTAAGGTGCTTTAGCCGCCTCTCCCCTCCTCAAATTAATACTTGGTATTTTGTTGTAAAGTTTGCATTTACACATAATATTATCACTATATACATTTCCAATTTCAAGTGACATTAATTTCAATGACATTTTAATTTCATTTAATCTATTTCAAAAGGGGTGATTCAAAAGGACACTCAGAAACAGTATGGTCTGTCAAGCACAATTTGTTATGCTTCTCAATTTGGGAGAAAGGATGAAAACACTGAAAACACGCCCATCCACGCTGCTCAATCATAAAACTACCCGAGTCATCAGTCCATCTCGCCACACTACCTGATGCAAATAATGCACGTCGGACCAAGGTATGTGGTAACTGGTACTGAAGACGCGGTTGCTTTTATTTATATTCTGCTACTCACTTGAAGAATAACATTGAACTTTTTTTTAAATTAGTGTTTGCATTAAAAACCAACTTTTTGTGAAAAACAAGTTTCACTAATGATCAAAACGCAGATCTACGTAGGCTGTAAGAATTTTATTGATCAGAGCCACAGTGACCAGATCACGTAACAAAACAAATTTGAAAAAATGGCGTCATCGTTACATTATGGGAAGCAATCAGCAAGCTACCGTAAAATCTGAGCTGGTTCTTGCCGTGACAGTAACATGTTCAGACAATAGTAATATCCCTTCGATTGAATGACACGTTTCAGGATGGTTACGGTGACACCTCCATAGAAATTTGCACTAACAAAGATAACAGAATGCAGGGAGTTTGTAGTGGCATGGATGCAAGTAATATTTGGAGATTAGTACAACTTCTCAAAAATGGATTTGATATCCAATCAGAAACTACTACCCGAAATATATAGTATTACGACTTATTCTGTATTTTGGTCAGTCTCAATGCAATAAAGGTGCAAGTACAGAATAAAGTTAACCATTACATGCTTGCTCTAGAAGGTTGACCGATACAGACCTTACAAAAGCCATGCAGCTACCAACTTTGTCCAACTCAGTACATGACTGATTTCATAGTTGCGGTGTGCTTTGGGTCAAGCTGGCTTCACCCACATTGAGTTCTACATATGTTGGAAGCCATGAAATAAACCCCCAACGTCCACGAAAATTTAACCAGTTTTCATGTTTTGGGAAAACAGCTTGTCACCTTACAATTGTACGCAAGCATATTGACCTCTGGGTGTTATGAAAACACAGTACTTTCAAACATATATCCTAAGGATGTTGTAATCCTATTCACTATGACTGTTGTAATGCATAACGCTCACTTTGTTGCTCTGACCAGAAAAATTATAAAAATAACTCAAAGCGGATTTTAATTTTTGAAAAATGTGTTTTTGTTCTGGTCAATTACAGAATCATAATAAATCATTGTTAGACCTATATGTTTTGAAATACCTAAAGTTTGTAGTTAATGAAGAATATTTCATAGGTTGAGAGGACCGGTTTTAAAATCACCAGTTGCCTTTTACGCGTAACTGCCTGTCTCAAGTTAGAAAAGGAAATTTGTTTCTTCACCTTGGTATCGAAAGCTAAGAGTTGATGGTTTGGAATTTTTGAATCTCTACTTATTGCAGTATTTAGCTATGGTGCCATTGTTCGGATGGAATTTGTGAATGTTGGTAATGTTTTTCTGAACTATTTGATACATTATATTTCTAATTTTCGTGATATACCTACATATTTCAATCTCCATTTGCAAAATTCATTATAAGGGTAGGTAGCCTCTAAATAGAATAGGCATGTTTAAGGTAACAGACACTATTATCGGTTTTATCCGTAACAAATTGACATGTTCCTAAGTAATGTGGGTGGCATTGTTGTAATGCGACTATTTTCCATTTGTACGATGCATTATACTGACTGTCTAGCCTGTGCAGACAATGACATATTTACGTTTGCATCAAACAGGATTTATATCAGTTTCATCAATTAAAGTGATGTTTTCATTACAATTAATATCGTGGATAGCATAGATGAGATTTGACTGCCTTTGGAGAATATACAATTAACTCTGTATGTGTATGTGGCTATATTCCGATGCTGTAAAATAGTTTAAATTTGCTGTTTTACAATTATGTAAGGATCGTTGGTGTTATTCAAGGGCTGACATTCAAAATGATTCCGTTAATGTTTGCATGCTGTTGAATTCGTTACAAGGTTTTATAGCATTCTGACGTTTCGTGGTTTGGACGGTATGTAAATTCAAGGTCTGTTTAGTCGTTGCACTTGACTCATTTGTGCAAAAGTGAATGTCTGCACAGGTGTGATAATGGTGGTGATTATTGTGAGATGGTAATTTTAAAGACAGTCCCAAGGTAAAAGTGAAAAAGTTAATCAAAGATAAGTTTTTCAGGCTGGATAATGCCTTTATCTAACAAGACTGAAATCTAGGTGGTGTCATCTGCAAATTAGGCATCATAAATTTTTAATCCTGTTGTTTTCAGAGATGCATGGTATTATTGGTACACTTTGTACTGAGTAATAAGACATTTTGGTGCTTAATGTGACACGGACACTTTACATGAAACTCCTATGTGTGATTTGTGGTATCTAATTATAAAACAAGTGATTTGTTTTTATGTGATCTATACTTTTTATATTTGTCTACACTTCCATAGTTTGCACATATATACGAATGTATACAATATGTATCATGTTAGCATTTTTTTCATGTAATATGCGCCAACAGATATGAAGATGAACAAGGGAAAACCAGATGGAAAACAACCAATATTGCGAGACGATAAATGTGACGGTGCAAAAGCTCACCAGTGTGATATATTGAATCTGTTGAGAACAGATGGAGGATGATTCTCGCGAAAGGTTCATTGGAGCAAAAAAAAATACTGGGAAGAAAACAACAACACTATGAATACACTAATGTGTCTAAACCTGTAAGGAAGTGGAATGCCACAAATGAACTTTAGAGATACTGGAAACAAAACACTTGTAAAAATAAAAGAAATAAATGCCAAATATCTGCTTATGAATAAAAAAATAAGTTGCCAAGATCATTAAATAATTTTCATGCTGATAGGAAACCAGATTGTGATGATCAGGTCCAGAAAGAGAGGGCAGAGCATAAATGTTTGCTAAGTGTATTTCTGATTGTACACATATTGTTTCAGAGATTGCTGAGAATGAAATACATACTATTAGGGTTATCAAAAATATGACAAAATTGGAAAAGTACCTGTATTGGATGTATTATCCATCGGATGTTTTAAAGAGGGAAAAATTTTAATACCTTAATAAAAGATGTCATTTGACAGAATTACACCCATAACAGGCAACTGGTGGTTTTAAAATGGTCCTCTGAACCTTTGAAATATGCTTCATTAACTACAGACTATAGTGTTTCCAAAATGTATAGGCCTAACCACCCAAAATATAAATTTTATGACTTATATACGAAAGCTGATACAAACAGTAACAAAAATTACTGTGCCGTATCTTTATTCAATGTCATGGGCTAAATATTGACTAATATTATATATGATGGATTGGTTAATGGGTAGAGGAAATGAACATATTTTGAATGGCAAGCTGCCTACAGGAAAGAATACAGCACTGCAGATATTTTACCTGTGCCCAAAAGTACTTATACAGACAGAAAGAAATATCTGATTTTATTTTTGTTGATTTTTCAACTGCCTTTAAACCCATGCAGCACTCTGTGCTTTTCTACGTTCTGCAGAAAAACGGCCACATTTATACATATTAAATGTGTAAAAATCAATGTGTCAACAGTTAACATCATGCATACCAACAAGACAGGGCCCAAATGAATTTTTCAAGTGCACAGTAAGGACAAAGCAGGGTTGTATGCTAAGTCCCTTCTTTTTTTTTTTTTGTTTTTTGTTTTTTGTTTTTTGTTTGTTTGTTTGTTTGTTTGTTTCCAACTCTTGTAAGGAATGTGCCAGCTTCAAAATGCTGACGGGCAAGACATTTTGATTGATATTAACCTTCAATTTTTTTTTTGAGTGTCCATCCCATAAAGGGACCCTTTCTGTTTTCGGGTTGTTCGTCCGGACGTCCGTCCCGATGCGCCCATTCTCGTCACCGTGATATCTACAGAATGCATCCATGTATTTTGTCAAATTTGGCAATATTTTTACCTTACCTGGCAAAATGAAAGGATTAGATTTTGGTGTCACCACGACCTTGTTTGAGCAAATGGCAGCCTAATTACATGCTCTTTAGGGCTCGTTACTGCAATATCTCCAGAATGCCCCCAATGCATTTTGCTCACATTTCGCAGCATGCTTTTCTATCAAGCCAGGATAAACTGATTAGATTTTGGTGTCACCATGACCTAATTTGAGCACATTGCGGACCCTTCAGTCAATACTTGCGTCGAAGGTATGTCTAATTTTTTTGCTTTTTTAATTTTTTTTAAATTTTATTTTTTTTATTTTTTTTATTCTATTTTTTTTATTTATTTATTTATTTATTTATTTATTTATTTATTTATTTATTTATTGTTATGTGCAGGCTACATGACTAACGTAGTTGATATAGTAGTAAGAAAGCTGGAGAAACAGATACAGGTTTCAGTTGAATCTTGTTTAAACTATAGCATGTTCTTTAATTTGGACAAGACAAAGATACTGGTCTTTGAAGGAGTGGTATTGCAAAGTCAAATGAGAAGTGGTTTTATAAAGGCCAGAAGATAGAGGTTGTATTAAATTATAAATACTTAGGTGCACTGTTTTCTACAAAACTATCATGGAATTCACGTAACAGGAACCCAGCTGCATCAGCGAAAAAGCAATGTTCATATAAAAGCAATAAACTTCATTGTATTTATTTGATCACATGATATCACGCATACTATATTATTGTTCAAACACGTAGGGCTTTGAATACTCGAAGAATATTGAAGCTGTTCATTTAAACTTCTGTAAATATTTGTTAACGGCATGGTCAACGGAACGTAATGGAGCAGTTTTGGGAGAACTGGGAAGATTACTGTTATGTATATGTATAGGTGTTGGAAGTATTGCATAAAAGTAGTTGGCGTGGATACCTAAAGATACCCATATGGTTGTTATAAATTGTTATTTAGATTAAATAAGAGCAGGATAAATACATGGGCTACCTGTACAAGGAAAGTGATAGACAAACTGGGTTTTTGGGTATATGGCTGTTACAATGTGTAGAAAATGCTGAGGTTTGCTTTACTGAATAAAAGTTAAGATTACAAGATGTTGCGAGACAACAGTGGATCTCGTCTTAGAAGGAAAACCATGAACTCAATTGGTTCAGTGAGATCAAAAAGGAGTTGATCTTACAAAACATATTTAAATATAATTCATGTGAGTAGATACAAGGCAGCTTTAAGTGTGAGAGTCACAATCTTTGTGAGTAGATACAAGGCAGCTTTAAGTGTGAGAGTCACAATCTTAATGTTGAGAAGGATGGACATAAGGGCATCAACAGATGCGAAAGATATTGTAAATATTAAAGTGAGCAGGAAAACATGCAGAAGTGCGAAGATCGGTACCATATGATGACGGAGTGTCCATTTTATTGTGACCTAAGAGAGAGAGAGACAAAATTACAAGAATTAAAAGTATGTATTATTTCCAACAGCAGCTACTAAGTACTGATAAAGCTGTAATAGGAAATACAGCAGGTTATTGCTATAACGTAAATTTAAAAAGCAGTGAGTAATTAACAAAAATAATCTACAACAGGTTTCATCTTATATCATTGTAAAATTGATGTAAAATGTGTAATTTCTATGGGCCTGTGGCCTGAAGTTGGAAACAAATTGAAATGAACATAACTGGACTATCCTGGTTCTTTCATATAAAAATACTTGTCAAAACATTATGAAGCGTTTCCATGGTTGCCAGAATGAAATTAGTATAACTAATTGGTAATTGGAAGCCACCAACCAGAAAGTCCCCGAGATCAAGGAAAATAAATATGAGAAATTCCTAAGACGTACATCCATCTTGATTCGCGCTTACATATACACTTAGCTCATACTAAAGCTAAGTTCATAGAAATTAAACCGCTAACAAGAATACAAATTTTAAGTAATTAATATTGTATTAAATCTCTGACAACACAAAATTATAGTGCAATGTACGTAACATGAAGTTCACATAAATTAGGCCTCTGATTTTTTTCCGTTAACAACTATGAACCTACTAGAGATTTGTCACTTTCCATTAAACCTTTTGGCTGACAACAAAAACAAAATTAATATAATATTAATATCTCTTTAAAAAATAAAATAAACCTGATATAACTTGAAGTGTCCTTTCACCTATACGATATCCTTTGAAATGAAGAGTAATGGTTGTTGATCATCCAACCAGGTCTCGTATTATCCGGAAATTTCAATCCCATGACCCTGGAACTCAAAAACATTGGATAACTTTCTAAGTATCGGAACTTCATAAACGCGGTTATTATAATGTAGTTGCTAACGTCACATATATCTCGGTATACATAAATCAAATCTCACATTCCTAAATTCAATCATATAAGTTACAAATATTTCTCACAGAATAAACTAGAATACTGTCTGCATTATTCTTATCAAACACGAGAGAGAAAACCCCGTTCATGAAAGTGCATGAAACTGAATTCTAAATAAATGTGCGACGCGATCGTGACTGTCACTGCATGTTCAAATGTTACAATCTGATAAGTTTAAAGCAGTTCATCATGAAACACATTATTTACTTCAAATCACTTTATAATCAACAATGTACCCTTATAATAATAATAATAATAATAATAATAATAATAATAATAATAATAATAATAATAACAACAACAACAACAACAACTACAACAATAATAATAATAATAATAATAATAATAATAATAATAATAATAATAATAATAAGCGACTTGGCTCGCATACATGATAAAGTACGTTCTTGTTTAACTTTAACCTTTACCTTTGACTTGAATGCGACAAAGGTCACCCGCAGAGTGGATAATTTATGCAGATATGAACTTGGCGTAATGAAACATTTTCACCCTGAGCGTAAATTTCAATACCAAAGGCAATAATCTCGGCTGCATTGATGCAATGTCGTACACACATGATGACCACTTAGCTCGAATAAGAAATACGGATTCATAATTAAACACTGATAATAGACTACAAAACAACCATAAAATAGCTAAATTGTTCCCCAGGAAACTTGCCCCTTCTCGTTACTGGTTAAAAAATTGGACTTTACAAGCTAATGTCGCAATTTATCTGTAGTGCTGTTTCTAATACATTATCACTTGATTTAAATAGTCTTGCCGAAAACAGTTTCAACTCTCTATCTCTCTCTCTCTCTCTCTCTCTCTCTCTCTCTCTCTCTCTCTCTCTCTCTCTCTCTCTCTCTCTCTCTCTCTCTCTCTCTCTCTCTCTCTCTCTCCACTTCTCCTTCAATAAAAAAAAATTACAATTTATTCCTAGACTCTAGATTTTGTAATCCTGACAAGCTACATCCAATTTCCAACCCCCAACCCAAGGCCTTGTGAAATAAAAAATAGATATCCCCCACTTACCTTAAAACTTGGAACACACGTTTTGCATTTCCGCTGTCCATGCAAAAATACAACTGCAAATCGAGCTGTCCTTATATTTTACAATTCAGGAACTATACTTGTCCCTTTCTCCATACTTCCTTTTAGTCGCAACATTGTATTGCCACAGAGACAATTACGCTTGTGCTGTAGTTTCAATACGACCGTCACAATCAAAATTTCAGAGAACTAGTCCCATGGATTCATTTCCACATAAGTCGAACACTATGTGAAATTTTTCAGTTTCACTGAAACTTCGAGTATGGAAAAAAATGCCTCTTGAGTCCGAATCTATCGACAATAATGGTTAATATTGCCTTCCGACACACAAAACTACAGTGTGTCACGTATATAAAAAAAGCTACAACCTGCACATGACATTTTGTACTTTCCGACCCTCACTTAATTTATTTCCATGAACAAGGAGAAAAACATAAACGAAAGCGCTATCTTTTAGATCACCTGGTCAAGATTTAGCAGTATCTAAGATCCTTATTTAAAAACTACCATAACATAGTAAAATAAAAAGCTACAATCAAAGTTAGGAAAAGAACTAATGTTCAAACATCAGGGTGAACGATACTTCGTAATACTTAACAGCGCCAAGTCCGGGGTCTTGAATCCAGCATGTAATTAATACGACAAAAACTGCAACTGACGGCTTAAGAGCCCAGAGACTTCCTACTAACTATAAATTTCCTTGCATGATGAATACAAAATCCCTGAACCTAACTCAGAAATAAGTATGAAATGTCTACATCACCTGAAGTCTTCACACGGAGAAGTCCCTCTTTGGCAGCGTAGCAAATTGAGGCGTTACGGTGGCATAATTAAAGTTAGGGTGCTCTAGTCCATCTGTCTTGCCTATATACCTACATGTAGAAACGACCTTGAAGAGCAAAGCGAGGGAACAAAAAAGACAACAGGAAAACTCTCTGCCCGACAAACTCTATACTTGAGCATGGCGCGCCAAGATAGCAACACATGGAAAAAATGTAAAGTCATCGGTAACATTCAATTTGATCTGCAAATATAACAATTCTGAGTTGTACATGTTTCTGAATAACTCAAAATAAATGTTTTCTTCATATAATAAGAGAAGCCGGAAAAACTATGAGTGTGTATTTTTTCTAAAATAATTACAGGTGATTCATTTACAATACGAATAACTTCATGTCTTAGACATTTTTGGGGCAAAAACATGTGTGTGCATTACAAATAATTGTTGCCTTCTTGTATCAAGGTCATGGACTTGGTTCTTTGACAGTATCTCAAATTTTGAAAGGTACACAGGAAGCCGATTATTTTAAAATTTATAATA
This sequence comes from Hermodice carunculata, assembly GCA_964020975.1. Lineage (NCBI taxonomy): Eukaryota > Metazoa > Annelida > Polychaeta > Eunicida > Amphinomidae > Hermodice > Hermodice carunculata. The sequence goes on along the minus strand of OZ026629.1, from coordinate 43,707,752 downwards.
GAACTTTAAAGCTTGTAATTTATAAATATCGTCAATCTTAAGCAAACGTCTAAATTTGAAAAAAGGATCTGTGTGAGCATTGTAATTACTATGATTAATTATTCGAATGGCTTTTTTCTGAAACTTTACAAGTCTTTCAGCTTTATAACCCCATGCAGTAGTTAAATCTTGGAAGAATTAAAGAACAATAGATGGTTTGTAAAATATGAGAAGGAAGAAAACTCTTTAATTTGTTCATTATGCCAATTGTCTGAGAATTTTTTATGCCTTCCTTTGACTATCATTGTTCCAGCTTAAATTTTTATCAAATAAAAGACCAAGGAAATTAAATTCGTCCACACATTCAATAGTTTCACTATCAATCTCAAGAAGAGGGATAGTAACATCCCTTTGCGCTTGACGAAAGACCTTTTTTTTGGGGGGGGTTTTTTTTTTTTTTGGTTTTTTTTTGTTTGTTTGTTTGTTTGTTTGTTTTTTTGTTTTTGTTTTTTTTTTGTTTTGTGTTTTTGTTTTTTTGTTTGTTTGTTTTTTTTTTGGGGGGGGTGGTGTTTTGGGGTTTTGTTTTTGTTTTTGATATTTAAGGATAATTTATTTACCTTTAGCCATGTGCTTATTTTTGTAAGTTCAGAATTGATCAATATAAGAAGCCTGACAAATTAAGCCAGTAAGATCAACTGGACTTAAAGAGGTAAATAAAGTTGTGTCATCAGCGTATTATATGAATTTCAAGTAGGCGGAAGTAATATCATTCAAGTAAATTAGAAAAAAGAGGGCCTAGAATTGATCCTTGAGGAACACTTGTATTAATCCTTAATGAGTCAGAGCATGTTTCATCAAAACAACATATTGTTTTCTGTCAGTTAAATAACTTTGAAGTAGATCTAGTGCAATGCCATTGTCACCATAATATCTTAACTTATAAAGTAAAATGTCATTGTCCAGGGTATCAAAAACCTTGGAAAGATCCATAAAAATACTGATAGAGATTTCTCCTCTATCCATGTCTATCAATACTCGATCAATAAATCCCATGGCTACCAGTTCAGTGGAATGGTTTTCACGGAAACCGTACTGGCCATCATAGAAAATATTGTATAATTTAAAGTATTGTGAGATCTGTATATAGATCACTTTTTGAAAGATTTTGGAAATTGCAGGCAGTACTGATATAGGTCTGTAATTGTCCATGAGGAAGGGTCATCTTTCTTAAATATTGCCACCACTTTAACTAACTTTAATGTATCGGGAAAGATTCCAGTCGCCAGCGACTGATTTACAATTAGAGTAAGCGATCGTAAAAATCAGACTAAATGAGCTTCAATAAATTAATTGATAATCTGTCATGACGGTAACTATGTTTACCTTTGAATGCATTAATGATATCAAGGATCGTTTCCTGAGTAACGAGATTGAAAGTAAAAGAATATGGAATTGGATTCCTGAGGTAATTCTTAAAAGAAGAATCATTAGGGAAGTGTATCCGAGAAGCGAAATTGATACCAACATTGATGAAAAATGAATTGAGACTGTTTGCAGTAATTGATTTATCAGTGACAGTCTTACCATTTATGTTAAAAATCTCAGGAAATTTATTTTTCTTTTTGTGCCTATTTAAAATATCATTTATAGTTAACCAAGTATTCTTAATATCATTTTTGTATCTTTCAAAACGGGACTTAAAATTGTCCTTCTTTGCTACACGTATACTATTTTTTAGAATTTTGTTTAAGATTTTCAGATTGTTGGACCGAGATTCATATTCCTCATTATCATGAGGAATTTCTTTCAAGTATTTGTAGAGATAATCTCTCCTTGAAATTGAACGAATGATCCCCTGAATGATCCAAGAATTCTTCTTATGTTTATCTTTTTTTTTGTATTTCACAATTTTGATCGGGAAGTTGTTATTAAGCTCTTGATTAAAAGATGTATGTAAAACCGAAAATGAAATATTGGGATCATTTTTTAGTTCCTTATTGAGTGTCTCATAGATCAAAGCATCATTTAATTCTTTTTTCAATTTATTTACTACATCTGGTTATAGATTACAAATCTGAGCGTATTAAGGTGAAACATTCTTTTTATATTAGTAGCATTAATACAGATAAAATATGGAAAATGATCAGAAATCCTAGATGTTAGGATTCCGGAATTTAAAGAATTTATATTTGTATTAATCAGTTTTATAAGAAAATTATCAATTATAGTTCCCCTTCGTGCAGAAATCCTGGTAGGAAATGTAATTTGTTGGAAAAAAAAACTTAAGGATGTAACAGTGTCAAAGAAATATCCGAAGACAGGTCTATCATGAATTTTTAGGAGATCAATATTGAAGTCTCCAGCCATGATCACTTCACTTTTACGCTGTAACATATTTTGTAATAATATAGTTAATTAATCAATAAAAGTGTTATAATTTTCATTTAAATCCCTTGGTGGTCTATAAATGTTTCTAATAATTAATTTTTTATCACAGTTATCAATTTTACTTCAATAAACTGACCTTCATATACATCAGATTGAGAGTATGCATCAATTATTTTGTAATTGTAATAATACCGAAGATAAATAGCTAGACTGCCACGATTTGTACATGTTTTTCCCTGAGATATCAAAGTGTAACCTTCTAACTGTAAAAGAGATAAATCAGAATCGGCACGGAGCCATATTTCTTGTAAACAAATAGCACTCGGTAGACAATCATGTGCTTCTAAATTATGTAATAAAATTTGTAATTCGTCGAATTTAGCGTTCAGTGACTCGCAGTTAAGACTAATGATAGTAATATAATTTTGCAACTGTTTTAAATGGTTTATAAGTTGATCGATAGCATAATACGGAGATTGTTTAATTAGCTGAGGTTCTCATGAAGTTAGGTCGTTTTTGTTTTGAGTTGTATGTAGCTCTAAAATGGAAGTTAAAGAATTTGCGTCAACTCCACCGAGACCATCTAAAATCGAGCCAGAACTAGCCATGATCAGAGAAAGGCAACAATTGTAGTAAACCTATCAATGAAATCGAGAAGATATAGAATACGAGAATGACGACAGTAATGAGATTTCTGCAATTTAACAGCTGAGGTAAGAAGAAACCTGCAAGCAAATCAAGTTTACCTGAACACCCTGAAATATTTCCGGCTGAGAAAGTATAAAAAATTTCGCAACTCATGTACAGTAAGAAGAACATCACTACAAGAAATACCTGAATGTTATCAAGATAGCACCTACTATCTTGACTACATAAAAGGCAAACCAAAAAATAGAACAGAGACGTTCAAAGTGACAGAATTTAGATCATGCAATTTTCACACACTAATGAGTTTTGGACCTTAAATTACACGGTAATATCTACTATAAATTGATACCAACAAAACGGAGCTTCAACTATAATATGTTTGATTCACGTCACCATCCACCAGTGGAATTGGGGGGGGGGTGTCACTTCAACGTCCATGTTGCGCTTCACAGGTGGACCTATCTTGTCACTCACATTATACTTTACCTTTAGCTTGCATACAGCATTATAAAGCATGAGTCCATGACGTCACTATTTCGTAGCGTTATGTGTAACGAAGATTAAATAATACATTATCGTGATAATATAAGCACACATGTGTCTATATAAATTATGTGAAAGTGAAAGACGAACAATGTAGACCTGCGCATAAACAAATCTATAAGATTAAGATATACAAAATATACAGAGTTTGTAATTTTCACAGTTCTTTGTGATGTGGCAAGAATAGGAAAAAGTAAAGCGTATATAAATGCACAAAATGCACTCAAAAGAGTGACGTGTGTCCATTTATATTATGTATTACACTGATGAGAGAAGAAGTGAACCCGCGCATTAACAATTCGATTAGTAGACTAAACCCAGCGCAGCTTGTATTTCATATTTCGTCATGTGAAAAGAGTAAAGCGTATATAAATGCAGATAATACTCGCATATTACATAATTTTTTTAACATGCAAATATTTTTCTTTCGTATCGGGAGGTAAGGATAAACACAACTTGTCTGAATAATATACAAGGATAAATCAAATCATCATTCATACAAAGAAAACAATATATCTTAAGGAAAGCATCGTGGGATAAATTATTAGAAATAATACCAATAATAATATTTGACAACAAAGTCCACGTTAAACTTCACATACAGGTGGACCGATCTTGTCACACACATCATACTGAACCTTAAGTTTGTATCCAACATAATAAAGCATGAGTCCGTGATGTCACAATTTTGTAACTACCTGTGTTACAAACTGTAGCTGGTACAATATCGTGATTAAACAAGCAACGATATGTGTTTATACCAATTATTAATAAACTAAACCCAGCACAATTTGTATTTCATGTTTAATTCGTATTTGATTGGGGGTGTTTTTGTCTTTGTTTTTTTTTTTTTTTTTTTGTTTTTTTTTGTTTTTTTGGGTTTTGTTTTGTTTTGTTTTGTTTTTTGTTTGTTTTATTTTTGTTTTTGTTTGTTTGTTTTTTTTTTTTTTTGTTTTTGTTTTTTTTAAGCAAGCGGGATTTTTCAATGCAGGGTTTAATGGCCAACAGTCAATTTTTCTCTATAAGCTCATCGATGTCCAAGATACTGACTTGAAATTTTTTGCCCGCTTTAGAATTGGCCCACACTTTCCCATAAGGGCGCCAGGAGTCTTGAATTTCAGGATGACTTTCAAGACGGTTCAACAATCTTTTATTCGCCAATGTTGCGTCTTCATAAACAACGAAACAAGATTGTTTGACTTGTTTGCGCACTGACGTGATGTTGTCCACAAAGTCACGCCTGAAAAATTTAACAAGCAGGGGTTGTTTTCCATCCATCTTTTTACCCACTGTGTGCGCACAAACGATTTCAATTGTTGGAATGTCAAGCTACAGACCGACTTTGAAGAAATCACTGGCAATCTGCTTTGCATTTTCTTCCCAAAGTTTGGAAGACACATCGAGACCATGTATTCTTACGGCCCATCTTTGCCCATGTTGCTCTAAATTGATCAGACTTGGGCGAGTCTCACGGAATTCGTTTGTCAGGGGTATCATTTCCTTAAGCAAATGTTCTAGTTCAGTTGTATGATCTCTTTTTTTTGTTGTCACTCTCAGTGCATTTCAGTTCAATTGTGTGCACTCGACCTTCCAAAGGTTGAATTTTATTGTTAATTTTTGTGTCTATCTAGGTCAATATGTTTTTGGGTTTTTTTTTCTCAAATTCAGCAAGCTTTGAATCCATTATGTCACCAATTTTTGCACTTAGTTTGGTTGCAAGCACATCATCAAATATTTCTGAGATGGTTTGGTGCAAATTCTCCTTTGTAACAAATTCTTCCTCGGAAGCCTCCTTGCTTGCACTGGTCACGCTCGGTACTCGTTTTGGTGGCATGGCTATTACAACAGAGGATGAGCCGGCAAAGTCTCTTGATTTACAAAGTTCGCAAAAAGGTTACTTACCGCAAAAACTGCAGTCCAAAGTTTAGATTATGATAAGCCCCTTGACATCATCAAAACCGCCTTCTTAAATATCCGTAAAAATGTAAAAAATAGCAATTTTTAGAGGAGCCTCTGCAATGACAGATCTTAGCGCCCATGGTCACGTGACAGAAAAAAAAATCTCAGCCGGATTGACACTTTGAAGCCGTTGGGCATGTCTTTAATGTTCCATTTCGCCTTAGACTATGCCCATACAACAGTGCATGATGGCTTTTCTGCAATTTTGATACACCGAATCGATAGTTTGGGCTTCATAGAATAAAACATTGTAAACTAGTAGTTTGTGCTCAGAATGAAGAGATGGCTGTTTTTGGCTATCTTTTATGAGCGTTATTGCAAATAGGGCCGAGGCAGAGAACTGCGCACCTCTTCAACAAGACCATAAACTCCACTGCGCGACGTTCTATACATAGGTACATTTCCATCTATACCAATTCATTTTCATCGAAAATATCATATTTATTATTGAAGAAGTTTCTTTATTCGTGAGTTCGTTGTGGGTTTTCAAGTAACAGCCATCAATTACCGAAGGTACGAGGCAGCAGGGCTATCAAATCAACCCACGAAGGAGTTCTCAAAATGTAACTGATACTTTATTAATTTCTGTCACAACTGGCCCGGCCAAATAAACTAAACACAGTGAAGCAACACATAAGTTATACATCATAGTTTCTGGCCTGCAAAGTGATTACCAATTAGAGCAGAGAGAATGTGTTTGTGGTACAACTGAGCGATATCGTATGGTCCCCATTTTGGCATTAAGAGTGCTTCTGACCTAGTTTTAGGTCGAAATAGTGTTTATAAAGTTTAGGCCCGCGCTTTACGCGCGCATAAAGCTTTAGTCACAACTGGGGAGGTTTCTGATCTTGTGATGTTAAAAATGCTTCAAATATCCAAGAATGTTAATATTCATATATGAAAATATTATTATATCATCATACGGAGTGACTGTTTTTGTATGTGGCCGACACGGAGGAGAACTCCGTACGTCGGACATCAGCGTCTAGCAAATGAATTAGGTACAACGTCTTCTTCTCTCAGCTAAGTGCCAGATCCCGAATAATGTTGGTTCCATAGTCCAAAGTGATCATAGACGAATCTTTGATTAACGCAATCTCCGACCTGCATCGGTTAGGGCCTATACCAGTTCACCTCCATAGAATTTCAAGTCGGAACTGATTAGAATACGTACAGCTCAGAGATATCAATACAGTGTTACGAAGGCCGTACACAAATTTTTGGCAAATGCATCGCCCCGTATGAACAATTTTGCACCCCAGTTGAAGCCAAGTTCTATACAAAACTTACTTTTGCAAGCCTGCTTGTGATTGTGTGGCATCCAGAGCTTGCCGGCTCGTTTACTTGCACCTTGTGGTGCTCACAAGTCAGTACGTTTCTTGCGTCTGACGCGTGATGGGTGTTCTCAGTCTCCGTCATGCCATGGTAATGTTTAATTGTATACTTACGATGGGTAAACTTGATAGGCATACAACATAGTTTCACACAAAATTACACAGTAATGAGACAGAGTATTGTGCTGCAGAATGTTACAGTTTTCATACGGTCAAGTGACATCAATAGCTATAACTTACGTTTTTCATTAAGGCTTACCTTTGCAGGTAAAATGGATATATGGAAAAAGCTAGGTTTTATTGATTGTGTGAACCATTATATACTGGAGATAGTCCACTTGGATGACACTTATCTCAATCAGTCAATCAGAAAACAGAGCTATGTCCTGTGTTAGACTTGCGGAAGGTCCATTTGGGAATGGGTCGGGAATATGTGTATAATATGGCATATCCTGCGCCGAAAGGAAAGTAGAAGTCAAGATCATTCTGTGCATAAATACATTTGTGCAAGGCGACTTCATTTACTTTCTTTGAAAGGAATACCTGAGAAGCTATTCTTCCCCCAACACATGTTGATATGCTTGATCCAGGTCCTACAAGACTAAATGACCTAGATCAGGAAAAAAGGCCAGGTTTACCCAACCTACATAAGGCACCTTGCTAAGATATTGTTTGAGGAAGATGAAATGCAGGCAGACCATTAGTCAGATGACTTCTACTAAATAAATTCATTGTGTTTATATTTTCATCATCTATGGTAACTGACGTAATGCTACAATGTCTCGTATACACTTTTAAGTTCTGTTTTGACCGTCCTTTATTTCAATAACAGGACTGAAATCCAGAAACTGACACCATACGTCAAAATCTCAAAACCGTGTATACCTCTCTGCAAAAGAAAGACCCAGTGAACAAAACAGCGCATCAGGCTTGCCTGCACACAAAACCGTCCCGTGACTTACCACTGATCCCTGAACAGCTGGCTACTAATGACAGAAGAAGCAATTTCTTCATAAGACTAGGAAAAACAAGATTCTTCAAAAAATCTTGTGGAAAATATATATACAAGATTTATCAGCAGATGAAAGAGTACGGCTTCTTGTACTTAGGCGGGGTTACTAAAATATGCGTGGTTTTAAAAAGTTTTACGAGATCTTAACCCTCCCTTCAGAGAACATACTGTTTCATGTCAAGTAGGCCTAAAAACAGTTTTTTCTCAATTTAAATGACCTACAAATGGCATTCCAAAAGTTGCACTTTGCACGACCACCCACATGGACTCCACACTCCGCCTTACCAGCCAATAGCTCACGCGGATATAATGTCATTCAACAGTCTTTATTTATACATGTATATTCGCCCCAACATCAATAGGCCTGTATCATTATAACACCATACGACAGGCACAGCTGAGCATCAGAGGCCAAAAAGGTTACCTGTTGAGTTACGGTAAAAGTTTATGCTAAGTTCAAAAGCAAATTTGATTGCCACAGAGACGGTATTTGGAGCTCAAAATTGACGCATATTTTGGGGGAAAAAACTTTTTAAAAGAGATGTGTTTCATGCCTTGAGATATTAAGAAATGAAATAACTACGCAAATAGGAAATTCAATACCAATGCTTGCAAGCCTGCATTGTCGGTAAAATGACATTCTTTTTAAATATCAAAATTAAATTTTCCTGGGAAAAAGTTAAAATTGTGTTTCACACTCTAAATGTTTAAGCATGTAAATATTTATGCAAATGTTGATTCGGGACGCTTAATCATTCTGTACTCGATTTAATTTAAAAAAACAAAAACAATGGGGTAGTTGCCGCAGGTTTGTGGTGTAAATTGCGTTTTGGGACAAAGATTCTGACCCTTAAGCATCAAATAACAAAATTGTAACAAAAAACAAAAACATTTTTTCTTAGTTTTATGACATACACAAGACACAGACCGCTGATACTATCTTGTACGAACCCAAATTTCTATTTGAAATAATTTTATGACCATCTAGAATTAAAATACACAACCAAATTCTGTGAAGTAACTAGCGTGTGTGTTTGAACAGTAAAAACTGTGGTCCTCATAAATGCAAATGTGCATTATAATATCCCAAACACCACTTATTTCAAATTTTTACACTAAATTTATAACCGGCTGTTTCGGATTTCTGCCTTTAATTCACACGTTGACATGGACGTCAGTATTTCGAAGGTAAAAAACTGGCACAGAAAATTGCACATGTGCAGAACTAACATTCCACCTGACCTCACGTAAGAGTACTTGCATTAGCATCACGTTTGTTCACTTAAATTTAAATGCCACTTTATGGTGACAATGAATAGGCAGATGGTTATCATACAAGGAATAAAGGGTTTAGAGCATGAAATCTTACCTGGCTGGGCATCTAGTTAATATGCATCACTATTCAATTATATTAATGTGCATGCGAGAAACATGAAGTAAATGTAAGATGATTAAATATAAGAGATGAAATTGTGCCCTATCATACTTTGACGCAGGTAGGTTAACAAATTATCAATCCACTATGTATACATATTGTGGTTTAGGGACAATAGATTGGCAAAATTTTTCCTAAAATGATTAACCTTATGCTGCTACGAAATTGTAGCACAAATTGTTGCAGATGCCCCTAGAATCTAGGAATGAACTCGACGAAGAATCACAAATCATGAAGGATATTGATTGTAAATAATACACCATATCAGAACAATAATTGACACAAAGCTGCAATAATGACGGGTAAGTTTCACTCTGTTTCGTAAACCTTTAAATTTTCAGGCAATGACCACTGTCAACAGTATGAATTAGAGTCCAGACTGAATACAGTCTAGAGCTACTGATCGCAATCCACCATATGTGATAGTCCAAGGAACACAGCCCCAGCACGTGTCAGGTTGTTCATGTTTTTGGGCTGTGTCCTATGGTTTGACCCCTTTGCACTCATGAGGACACACCGTATGCTCTCTCTCTCTCTCTCTCTCTCTCTCTCTCCTCTCTCTCCTCTCTCCCTCTCTCTCTCTCTCATCCTCTCTACTCTCTCTCTCTCATCTCCCTCTCTCTCATCTCTCTCTCTCTCTCTCTCTCCTCTCTCTCTCTCCTCTCTCTCTCTCCTCTCTCTCTCTCTCTCTCTCTCTCTCCCATCCCTTTACGGTTATCTGTATCTGCAATGTAGGCACACAGTATGCTGGAGTCTCTCTCTCTCAATCTGTATCTGCAACTTTTGAAGCAAACCTTTGGATCCAACGCACGCTGTCACGCAAAATATCTTCAACAGAAATACGTATGAAATATGTGAAAGTTATTCAAGAGCAAGCCTTTACGGCTCTTTAAAAGTTCGTATCACCAAAACCCACACATGTTTGTCCACCTTTCTTATAAGCTGCACGTTTTCTGGTATATTTTTCATTCTGTCAAAAGGAAATTAAGCTCTATGCGCACGGTGATATTCAAACACGGTTCTGTCTGGATCTTTTCTTAAAAATGAAGAGATGCCGTTAATCTTTCAGTCCACAGCTACAAATAATATAAATGATCCATGCGACCCCCCCCCCCCCCCCCCCAAAAAAAAATCGCAAGTCAAGTAACCATATGCTTGGCTGCGTTGATGACTGCACATATGTGATATCCATAGGAACTTTTGTAACTTTTTGCCCCCTAATTGTCAGTATTTTGCCTTTCTAAATGTAGTACGCAATATGTTTTTCCATGGCATAAGTCTTTCATTCAGTATGATATTTTTTTAGTCTAGAATCAGTCATGCTTGCATGGATATTTAAAGTTCTCCACATTTTTTTTTTTTTTGCAATAAATTCCCTGCTTTATTCATCGGAAAATCAAACTTTCCCTTAAAACGTCACTTTTTAACCCCAAAATGCAGGGTTGGTGGCAAATAAGAAATTTTGTTGCTAAAGCAGCACCGGTTCCGGTCAAAAATTATCAACCCTCAAACGTTTTGAACAGGGAAGATTAAATAAATGTGCCCTAGATTTCGGACTATAAAGTTAACGTAACTTTCCACAAATATGAAACAACATTTGCCACAACCATTAATTTTGAAAGTGACAAATAGTTTTAAAACATTTACTGAAGCCGTATGGTGATTTTTGTAATCTCTTACAATTTTTTTTTTCTGCAGGAAAGTTTTGCTTTTTCCGTCTTTTCGGGCTTCCATGTAAACCGTAATCTGACAATAATATCGATAAAGTACCAAGGCAAATCTCCTTGTCCTCCCACAGGTCGAAAAGAGTGCAGGGTTTCTGATTTCAAACTTTAGTACCGATTAGTACTTCCGATTTAGTGTTTATTTTGAGAAAAAGATTTAACAGCAAGATGGTTTTTGTTTGATGATCAAAGTGTGACCAATTGTGTGGGTTATCATTTGTTTCACTGTACAAAGAAATTAATGTGTTTTATGAGACATTAGCAAAGAATAAAAAGGAAAAGAAAAGAATCTTTCCTGGTCGTGACTGAGGTCTTTTAACTTTAACAAACTGAGAAAATGAGCTGTGTTATGCGTCGTTCTGTCTTGCCTTCCAAAGCATAAAATACTATGTTATTAAAACACATAGTGTAAAAATTCAGAGCTAACCTGCCAATATCTTACAAAGCATTTCTACGTATGTGTATTCCAACATATTCGTTTAATAGATGGACATAATGAACTTTTCAATGATCCAACGGCGCATGTCACCCAAATCCGATTGTTTATAATTATCGGTTGAAAAGTTTCAAGAGATATCCCTTTAGTCCGGGTTGATATTAACAAACAGTATCCTCTATTTGCTATGGACACGGGTCGTTTTAAGACCATGCTGGAGTTGATCTTTTAGTTCGCGATGTACCATTTTAAAAGAAAAATGAGAGAGCTTCAGTTTGTTTCATTATTTTTGAAAACGTGGAAATCTGCTTCACATGATTTTTTTTTATCTAACTTCAGTTCCGCTCACTTGCTAGTCATCTGAGCTTTTTTATGCTCAACCGTCTGTTATCCATCAGCTGTCCAAATTTCACTTTCTTCGTTAAAAAATCCGTTGGTCGAATCACTTTCAAACTTGGTGTGTATGTACCTGGGGAGGATCTTTACCAAGTAGCGAGTTTGCTCAATCGGCCCCTCCTCTTTCTTTCTTTTTTTTTGGGGGGGGGGGGGGGAAGGAGTATGTTTTGTTGAAGGTTATTTTTTTTTTAAAATAGGCATCCTCTGAAACTTATATTGTACTGAAGACAGGTTTGGATTTTAACTCGGGAATAATTATTAATTAGGCCACTCAATGGGAGAGAAGCAGAGACTACGCATGGGAGACACTAACCTGGGCATGGTGCGGTTCGCTTGACAACTGGGCCAACATTCATCATGCACATGATTGTGGTCTTCCACGGAGGTTGGATTACAACAAAATAAAAGGGATCTGTACCAAAGTGATTGTGCCTTCTTCTTCTTCTTCTTCTTCTTCTTCTTCTTCTTCTTCTTCTTCTTCTTCTTCTTCTTCTTCTTCTTCTTCTTCTTCTTCTTCTTCTTCTTCTTCTTCTTCTTCTTCTTCTTCCTCTTCCTCTTCCTCTTCTTCTTCTTCTTCTTCTTCTTCTTCTTCTTCTTCTTCTTCAAGGTCAGCAAAGCACAGGACTGCCACAGTCTAATTATTAACTACATGCAGTCCCTTTAACCAAAAGGACTGCCAAAATATAATTTTGATGATAGTATTATTGAATGGCACCTGTACATATGTGTACATCTGCATACTGTATTTAAGTAGCTCTAATTATAGACATGCCTCTTCAATAGGTCTCTTTGGCTATTAGGCTGCAGATTTATTGGACAAGATGACAGTGATTGTCCGGATGAAGCCTTTTGCATGGTGTGAAATAGGAAGTGCTTGCTTGTCGGCCCCACAGCAATTTAATGTCTGAGAAAGGTAAGGATGACAAGCTCTGAGCAATGCACGTAACGCATTAAACTGACACATACGTGATACCGAATCAAACAGGGATAAACCGAACAGACGTTGGTCATTACGCGTGACATGAAAATATAAGGTTGTAAATAAAATAGAGGAAGGAAAATCTCAGCTAGCTTTATATTTCAGACAACTGTACTCTCCACAATTTTACTGCGGTTGGAATTTTTCAAAATGAAAGACGAACATCACGCGTGGGTATAAAACAAATGCGTTGGGTTAATTTACCTTTTCTCCATAGAAAATCTGATAAGCTCAGCTGACTGGTCGGTCAGCTATTACATCAAACTGGTAGGATAGGTCCGCGTCTGTAGTCCATCGTCCGTCTCCTGTCGTCCGTCGTCTGTCCATACATACATTTTCGCTTCTTCAAAAGCGTTAGCCAGAGCAACCTCAAACTTGGTTGAAACGTACCTTAGATGAACCTCTGTCACGTTTTTCTCAAGCTGCCATGTAGCACTGATTTTTGTATTTTTGTGATTTTTTTCTCGAAAATCCTGAAAAGAATCTCAAAAAACATTTGCTTCAAAATTACATAGGGATACTTCTAAGGACACACAGGACCTTAACTGTAACAAGTGGTGCTGTGATTTTTAGCTCAGCTGATGTGTCGGTCACCTGAACTTATAAGATGAATGGGTGATTGTGTGTCGTCCGTACCTCCATCATCTGTTGTCTGCTTTCCATTGTCTGTCCACAATTCTATTTTCGACTACTCCAAAACCGTCGACCACATGCATTTTAAACTTGGTAGGAATGTACCTTGGATGATTCGCAACAATGTTGAAATGGTCACGCTTCATTGCTTTTATTGATATTTTATTTTTATTTATTTGCTTATTTATGTTAATTTTTTGGAAATATCTTCAAAAATCGTCCCCGATTTCGCTTGGCAATTGCTTCGAAATTGCATGGAAATACTTCTGCGGACTTGTAGATCCTAATTTGATCAGGAGATGGCGCTGTAATTTTTTTCCTGTGTTTTACGAATGTCAGTACACTTTGTCAATTTTTACTTTTTCGCCAAAGCACCAAAGCAGAATTGTTCAAAACTATTCTCAATTATTCTTGAACTAAAAATACTCGTACTGTGTTAGTATGATTGAGATAGGGTGGATAGTTTTTACTTATGTGATGTTGAAATTAAAAAATAAGTGGTTTTTTTTCTTCTTTTTTCAACCATCACGGAAGAGTCTGTGTCAGCAGGTACGTTCGCCCGAAGACATCGAGTATGAACAGGCTTGAGCAAAACGGCCGCCAGATGCGAACACCGTTCCGCTACTTGTAGAAATCGTGGGAATAAGGAGTTAAAATAGCTCTTGGACTAATCACTGTATGCCAGATACGCTTCAATTGCGGATTTATACCTCAGCTGCCATTCACTTGTGAATTTGTGCGCATTTTATCAATATTTACGAGATTTAGTGTAGCATGAACATGATCAGACTGCTGATCTGGTTTCATCACATGGGCAATATTAACATCGCCAGATCGCTGGCCTTGTACTGTCAACAATAGCTGCAGACGTATTTCTGTTGTTTCGATTCACAGCCTCCGTTTAATTTGTTCACGACACGTTGCTGGGTAGTGGCAATAATAATTGTTTTGTTCCTTTCGGACACATAATAGAATGTCAGACACACTGGACGTATGTGCGCACGTGGTGTAGTACCATTGCATCTTATACCCACGCACTAAAATTTGATACAATATGTACACTTATAAATTAATCTGCATTTTAGTGGTCATATTGGAAATTATCAACTCAAATCTACACGGGAAGGAGGGAGGAGGAGGAGTTGTTTACTGAAGAAGAGCAGAAACGAGGAACTGATAAAGTGCATTGTAACCAAGATATGATTTTAATGTAGGCCTATGCCCGTGTCAGACTTTTTTCCTGCGTGTCATTCAAGCGTTCAAAGAGCACTCACCAACCGCAACCTTCTATCTCTGGTCAAACGGTGTCAGGACGGTACCCTTGAGTATGGTCCCCTTGAGTGGTGACGGTGCCCTTCATTTTTACCGTGAAATGAAGCCAATCGAAGTGCTCCAACAAATAGTTTCATTTCTTTTATTTTTTTGGCAATATCTTGAAAAATCTTCAACGAAACTACTTTGCCAATTGGTTTCAAATTGCCTAGAGACACTTTTGGGGACCCGTGTTCATTAATTTGTTCAACATGTGGTGTTGTATTTTTTTTACGAATTTGTGTGTGTGTGTTCATTATGTTCCACTTCTTCTCCAAAAGTGTCTGTCAAATTGTGCTGAAACATGGTGGGAATGTGCTTTATGGAAAGGCCAAACAGACATTTACACTAGGCGGTGATACTGTGGCTTCCTGATTTTTGACGGATTTATCAATTTGGGTACCTTTCAATTTATGTATATATACTGAACCAAACAAATAACGCAACCCTTAAACTTTTTAACTTAAATATTTATTGTTACTTTCATATCACAGAAACAAATTAGATCCATATTCTGCAGTCTTTTTGGCATAACATGTGAAAAACAAAAACTTGAAACTGTCAACGAGGGCGCGACCAGCTGGCAATAAACAGGGCAACATTGATTTGTAAAGTTCACAAATTGGCATGTCCACTAATACTGTGCGTGACCACCATCAGCATCTGTAACTGCTATGCAACGTCGGCGCATGGATGACACTAGCCACTGCACCATCTGCTGGGGCACACGATTCCACTCTTCTTGAAGAGCCTGGCGAAGCTGCTGGCGGTTGGCGGGCGCTGGATCCCGTCTCCGAACACGCTGGTCAAGGTAGTCCCAAAGATGCTCAATGGGATTGATATCAGGTGAGAAGGCTGGCCATGGCAAAACGTTAATTCCTTCTCCTTGCAGAAAATCCATCGTCAGTCTAGCGGCATGGGGCCAAGCATTGTCCTGTTGAAGCAAGTGGAGTTGGTGGTGTCTAATGAAAGGGACAGCAACAGGCTGAAGGATCTCATCCCTGTAACGGGCAGCGTTAAGATTGCCTTCAATGAAGATTAGCTGGGTTTTGGCTGTGAATGAAATTCCACCCCACACCATCACTGATGCACCTCCAAATCGATCTGTTTCCAGCACACAGGCATCTGAGTAGCGTTCTCCCCTTCGTCGCCAAACACGTGTCCTACCATCTGCATGATACAGGGTGAAGCGGGATTCATCGGTGAATAGCACATCCCTCCACTGTTGATGGGTTCAGCGAGTATGGGCAGTAGCCCATTGTTGTCGGGCTTGCCTTCTTGCCTGTGTCAAAATTTGACCCCTGTAAGGACACCTGGCGTGTAGATGGTGTTCTTGTAGTCTATTACGGACTGTCTGGGCAGATATTCTGTTATTGGTTCTGCCAGGTGTCTGTTGTGCAGTTCTAGTGGCTGGTCGAGTTCTGTTCCGCAGATGTGACACCCTGATGTGTCTGTCTTGTGCAGGTGTGGTTTCTCTTGATCTCCCAGGACGCTGTTTATCAGCTGTGGCCCCAGTCTCCTGGAGTCTTGTAGCAAGTCTGGATATAGTGGATTTGTGGACTTGCAGTCTTCTTGCCACCTCTGCTGCAGATAAACCAGCCTGTAGCATGCCAATTCCTCTCTCCCGATCTACTGTTGATAATCGACCCATAGTTCTTGGAATACTGTGCCAAATGAATCCCATGCTGCCCTTTTATTGTCCGTGAGGGGCTACACCCAACCAGTAAAGGTGCGAATGTTTTAGTCATGTGGGTAACACTGAATCCTGCAGTTGTCCTTGATTCAGCACAACCACCAAACTTTGAAAGCCTCATATCCTGGCACACAGTTATGCTTGGGCTGATTTCAATGTGCATGGCCTTTTCCTGTCCCAGAATCAAAGACTTGGTAACCTTAATTTCAGGTGTCAGAGACTTGCGTTAAATAGCCTGCTGTAGTCACTCTTGATTCATGACAATGACCCCATGGCAAGGTCAGGGTACTCGACCTTGAGGTCACACTACTTGGTGCATTATTTTAGACTGATTTAACAACGGTTCGTATATTTCTGAACTTTAAATACAGTTCCAATGTGAAAATAAACCCAAATGAAAAAGTTGCGTTATTGGTTTGGTTCAGTATAGGTTACCATTGATTACAAAGTAAGAAAATGGGAATTGCTATGGCAATTCACATTATCTATTTTATTTTCTCCAAAGCCGTCAGCCAGATTCACTTCAAACCTTGTTGGGAAGTATCTTGCGTGTGATATCTACCAACTTCAAGTTTGTTCAAATGGTTACGCACCAGTGATTTTTGGAATATTTTACCGTTTGCTTCATTTTTTGGTAAAATCTTTTTTTCCAAAAGCACAAAGCGAGTTGCTTCAAAATTCCATAGGTATTCTTCTGTGTAGGAGGGTGGGAAGTAGACACTTTGACCTCATCATCAAGCTCACAACGGCTCTTACTTGACCTCATTACCAAGATTACAGCGGCGCTTGCTGAGTTTCACTGTCCACTTGATAACTTGAGAACTATAGGAGCCGGGACTTTGATGCTAGGGTTCCTCTTTGTGGGCCAGATGTAGACAGTACATGAGGAACCTTGACTTCATTACCAAGCTTACAGAGTCATTTTTATGTTATCGCTATGCAAAACATCTCAACAGATTTTGTTCAAAAATAGTACAATCATACTAGAGTCTTTTTGTCCAGAACCACCTCCTGGTCGTGCTTACCCTATTCCGCAGTACAAGCTCTATACACTTCATAAGCTAACCTGTGCCTGCTATATCCAGTATAAATATGGAAGTACTATTGTACGTATTGGTTACGTTCCTCTATAGAATTTTGACCTAGGCTACATTAGCTCAAATATATTAAAGAGCATTCAGCGGGTAACTACCCAGAACATATTTCGGAGCTTATACCCATACATGTCTCTCTGCCTAACGGCCCGTTGTCTAAGGTACATATTCAGCAAACACAACCCGCATTATAATGTGGGTTGTGTTTGCATATATTAACGTGACAAATGAATTAGCTAAATAAGTGAAGTTTTGCTTATAAATACAGAGATTCAATATGAATAAAGAATATCGGTACCTGTCAATCCAAACATAATTACTAAATTTGTATAGAACAAATATAAGAATAATTTGTTTTACCCCTGAACCAGTATGTACCCTTTCTTTCTGGATAGCAGCTGGATTGTTCACCTTAGTCCAACCACCTGCCAGTGTATAACTGAAGTAGAAACAAACTGGGGCTATATATTCAGTCCCAATGCTTATAAAATAAACAGTTGTCACCGGATAAGGCAAAGATTGTACGACCTGCATTTCTGGGTCAATGTAACTGTACTACAATCCGCGAGGGGAAAGCATGCATTCTTATACTTTGGCACTTTTTTTTCTTTTCGTATGGTTTCTACGTTTTTTCAACAACAAGAGGCATTTATTGTCCATTTTTATCTTGTTCATCACAAATAGAAGAGATCTGTTTTTGGCAAAGAAAAAAAGCAATTGGAAAGTAGACAGAATAAAACATGAAATACTAAAATTAATAAATAAACAAATATAAAAATATAACTAACAACAAACGCGATGTGTGAAAATAAAGACCACCCTTTTCTCGTTTAACACCAACGTTTGTTGAAGAAGACAACCAGACGAAAACTGAAATGGATATGCGACAGGTTAAAGGTGAATCGGGATATGATATTGCATGTTTGCCACCATACAAGGGCACGACAAAGAAAATTACATCCAAATAAAGAGCCTTCCCCAATGCAAAATGAACATGTTGAGGACATGAAAAGTTTCTGGCAAAACCTGATCAGGGAAAAGCGTTGATGAAACACTAAATATACTGCTATCACATTTCCTAGTATTCCATTTGAACTGCACATGATTCCGGAGGACTGTTCGTGAAACTCAAAATCTCTGACTGTCAGAACAATAATAACTAAATAATAATTTGTCATTTGACGTTATTTCCTGAAGCGTGGTATGGTGGAGGACATCCTTATATATCACACCACATGCATATGGCATGGTGGATTTAGGGCCCTGCCTTGGTCTTATACCATATGTCAATGTTATTGAACACAAGAATATTGCCATATGTAACCTTATTGAATATAAGAATGACTTTTGCTTTTTGTGGAGTTTGAAAATGATCCCATATCATGTGCCGATAAATCCCATGCGGTTTGTCAATGATAAGACATTGGCAATTTAATTTCTGTCCTTGCCGTAAATAAACAGGGAGTTCGAACTATACGAAAAAGAAACCAGTGAATGACAAGGAAACTACAGCTAAGTCAGAGATCTGTATGCCCATGGACGTCTGTTCGGAGTCAAATATCTCCGCAAAGGGACCCTTAATAGACCATGTAAATACAATAAAGTTTTAGGTCGAGTCCATATTTACATTCAGAAAAGGCATTTCCGAAGGTGTTTTTCTGTCCCTACAATATTCCCGTGCATGTTTAACCAGAAGACAAGGAGTAATTTTAAACAGAAAAAAATATCAATATCTATACAATAAAACCCCAATATTACAAATCAACCCAAGGACTGATGATTTTATTATTATTACATCAAATTCCAGACCTCACAAGCCAATTCTCATAAATGTGGACAATTTTACTAATCCACGAATCTGGATTTAGAACCTACAAATACTGTCACCGCTTATACGCTCTGGATGATCTAAAAGTCTATGTTTGTATGTATCAGAATGGATCAAACAATCTGTGTTTCACTTATCTGTGAAATTCAATGAACCAGGCGATGTATACCAATGAAGACAAGTAGATAAGCTCGAATATATATGCATTTATTCTATTCTAATTTGACCGACAATGGTGAATCATTGATAACGGATACCTGTAAACCTAAGGTGTATTAAAATGGCTCCATGTGCCCCTGCGTGCTACCATGGTAATAGTAAATCAAACAGAAGGCATGGTGTTAAATCGACTTCATATAATTAAATGAGGTATATACTCGTGCAACATCAACCATAAAAGCAGCTAACCAAATAAATGTGGCCTAAAAGACTTACGCCTTTCTCAAAATTAAAAGGTCAGGGAAGGAATAATTTCCCTGTAGAGTATGGCCTATTGTCAAATTTCTTGAATAGACATACCTAAAAATCTAGATGGAAAAGACATAGACACCATGATGAAAAAAAAAAGAAAGTTTCAAAATTGTAAAGAAATCCAAGATAGTAGGTATAATCACAGCAATCAATCCGCAGTACAAAGCACATTCCTTGAAATCCTCGCAAACAGAACAAGCACATATCACGTGGAAAAGTATTATTTACAGCGCATTGTCAGACTTCTTGCCTGGATATGCCTAATTCAGACGAAAATACACAGATACCAACAAAATAGTTCTCGGCAATCCATTTCCTGATTTAACTTGTACTCAAGTTTGCCATGAAAACACACGGAGATCATCCAAATAACGCTAACATCGTTAAAACAACATAACGACGAGATAGTGGCTGGCAAATAGTTCATCCAAATTTATAACTTTATTTTCCTGTCTGTCAACTGTGACTTCCCGAAAGAAGCTCTTTCATTTTAATCTCACTTTGAAGTCAGCTTTAGTCAGTTGGGTCAGGCAGTCCCGCAATCCTAAAGATATTTCCTTGGCTCTCCTAGGGTTATTCTCCTGTAGAGTAAGCTCCGTTATGATTGTTTCGTCGAAGTTTAAAGGTCTACCTGGGATTGTGTTTCACATTTGCTGACGTCTTTCAATTTTTCCTAGAGTTTTTCATTGTTTTTCCTGGGAATCAACTGTGTACTGACGACCTTGGCCTTGACCTTTCCACAGAAGCATGTTGTAAATTGTACCCTGAGGAAACCCTGATAGGCATAAAAAGGACAATATACCAGTAGGTTTGATTTCCGATATAGAAAACATAAAGTGGGTAACCCATGGATAACCAAGAGACCGCCTGCAGCTTTTGCCTCAATAGCAGATGACTAGCAGCCCATACAAAATGACCATAATTACCAAAGAGGACCGACTCATCATTTTTAGGAAGGTATGGCCATTGGCTACGCGTGGGGATGCGTCAGTCGCCCATTTATGAATCAATGCACGCCGATGACTTACGGGTGGTTTGGACTTTAAAATATTGAAACAGGTACCAACTGGGCATCTAGTATTTCAGCGATGCAATACTTGCTGGCAAACGACCAGTGGGTGACTATAGCAAGCAAGGAGCTCAGATTTTGAAATAACAAGGAACGGGCAACAACCAGGAAGCTCTCTGATGATCACATGTTGAAATAGTCAATACAGTATGGCCGACGATCTTTGGTTACCAGGAAAAATATCTATAAAATATTCTTCACGCTTGATGCAATTTTCACTGAATGACATTCAGCATTGTATGCCCATACACTCTAATACACAAAAACAAACAGTCAAAGTTAGTTCTATTTATGTTTTGATAGAATTATTGAATTTCTCACCTGGTTATGGATGAGAGTGGTAGTAAAATACGCAGTTCATCCTCCGTGTGCTTTTTTCAGGTTTTCCCATGTATTTTCAATTGGTTGGTATCCCTGATCTGTTCTCTGGCTTTGAAATTTGATACTAATTCTTTTCTAGGTTTCTTCCATTTTCTGGAGCATGGTCCTGTCATTTTTCTTACTTTCTACCATATTTATCTCTGTCTTCATTAGTTCCAGAAGATTTCGTTTCTCCAAATGCTGAGAGGTTTTGGCCTTTTCTTTACGTTCTTTGCTTGTGCTGACTGCGTTGCCCTCCACCTGCACACACAACAATGCAGGAGAAGGAAAGGTACTGGGCCGATAGGAATAAAATTATATGACAACAGAATATATGCAAAACATTTTGCCAGCTCACATCACTACAGTGTAATCTGGAGTCACTAGACCCTTGATACAAACCAATTTGATTCTGAGTCAAAGTTTTCATAACCCGGAGTTACGTAACCTCCACTTGTCAATTTAACTATAGTTTAATTACCGAGGAACGCATCATTTGTAGAAAATAATAATGCCGAGGCCGTCCACCTGAGGCCCATTATTTTCTACAAATGACGTGGTTCTAAGGTAAAAGACCAACTTAAAGTCCATCGTTTACGTTTACGAAATATTGCAATGGCAATGGATCTAAAGTTTAAACTCTCATTTGAAAAAAGTGTGATAGCCTACGTCCACTGCAACTGTTTTGAAACAAAATGATAAGTTAAAGCAATACAGTGACGTCACAAATGGATTTTTAGCTCTGAGTTACAAGACTCGCACATGTGCAACTGGGCATTAAAACATTTCCATACACCCGAGGGCAGACGAAAGGAGGGTGCGGTGCGTCCTCAACCTAAGTTGCACGGTACGCTGGATTTGTCATGCATAAAACTTTTGGTAGGCCTAAATAGTGTCGCAGTGCAGTTACTAAGCTCTGCTGTTGAACTAAGCTGGCAAAAAAATATATATTAGTTGTGCATATACAATTTTTTTTCAATATCCGACCAGGTCATGACAACAATCTGCATTTGAAAGACTAGGTTCCCCTGGTAAATACTTAAAATCTGCAAAGTGCATATTAGTCTTAATAAAAAAGTTAAACTAGAGTTTATGCTGTCTTCAATTTTACTGGTTTTGACATTGATCTTTTAAAGAATGAATAGAATACAGGGTAGAATATCAAGGGGATCAATTCCCTAATAGTGATCCATGCTTCCACCATTTTTCCTTAGATTTGCATCTACAAGCATGGATATTTTAATTTTTATTTAATTCTCCAAAAAAAATGCTCGACAAAAAGTGCTTCTATATAATGGGACTCATTTTGAGTGACAAAGTTCCTAAACTTGAAGGATTAAGCGCTTGAATGGGCTGCCAGCAACTGTCAAACACTCCTGTCAAGTTGCCTGTTTTTTACTGGATATACTTTGCTTGGACATTTTATTTTTCATCTATTTTGTTGATGAATAGGCAAGGAGTCTGTGGACCATTGTGGAAATTGTATTACACCTTTCAGTTCTATGGACTTTGTGGACATTTTTACCAGTGCCCAGAAGTCATTTGACAGCCACAATGTGTATTGCGCAAGCGGAGCGTAACGCCCGGAATTATAGCAGAAGTGAACTAATCAAACTTTGTAAGAAAAAGGGGACAATAAATCCAGTCAGTACAAAGACACTGAAAGCCCTTGACCTGTTTTGCTACCGTGGAACAAAGGCAGATATGCGGAAACAACACAAGATACCAGTACAGGTAACCCCTTATAACAATTTACAAACACAAGAGGCAGATAAATCAGCATGCAAACCACGTGGTGCTAACCATGGCAATCTAGCTAATATTAAATTGACTGGTCCCAGCAATGGAAATAAGTTCTCAACACAACCAGCCAACAAGCTTCAGTTTTGTTTACTGAACCCCTGGTCAGTGTGAAACAAAACAACATTTCTCCATGATTTTATCATTGAAAAAAAATTTTGATATGTTCGCAGTGACCGAAACATGGCTTTCAGGCACTGCCAAAGACAAAGTCCTAATAAGTGAGTACTTCCAAATGGCTATGAGATCAAGCATAAACCAAGATCGTCAAGGGGTGGAGGACCGGCGCTAATACACCGTAGCAACTTAAACATGTCCACATTACCAATACTCACTCTTACCACTCTTTCGAAGTACTGGAGTGTCTTCTGTCAGCGTCTAAAACTATCAGGATATTATAGTATACAGACCACCACCTTCTGCGACCAATGGTTTTACATGCAGACAGTTTCTCTCAGAATTTGCCGACTACCTGGATTCTATCATCACAACACAAGGCTTCGTTGTCATTGCTGGGGATTTTAACTTTCATGTTGAGAACACCAGCGACAATGTAGCTGTTGACTTCCAGGATTTAGTTGCGTCTTTTGGTCTGATGCAGCATGTGACTGACGTTACTCATCGCAGCGGCCATATGCTAGATCTTATTATCACCAGGAAAGAAGACGCGACTGTATCAGCCACCTGTAGCATGGATTATGGTTTTCCGGATCATTACCCAGTTTTTGCTCACCTGTCAATTACACCCCCTCCCCTCCCCACGAGAGACGTGACGTACAGAAGACTAAAAGCTATATCTACTCCTCTGTGTTTGATGCCGTTATAGAATCACTCTTGCCTAACATGGAAACAACATGTCTGTCTACTGATGAACTGATAGATGTTTTTGAAAGGAAAATGAAAAATGTTGTAGATAGTTTGTCTCCACTTAAATCCAATAAGACTGAGGCCTGAAGCTGAATGGTACAACTCAGAGATTCGGCTGTCCAAACAGGAACGCAGACAAGCAGAACGACTATGGCGCAAAACCAATCAGCCCAAACATACAGATATATACATAGAAAGGAAAAATGTTACGATAGACTGATTGATGATTGAAAACAAAGCCAACACTAAGGTACTCTTCCAAGTAGTTAACTCACTGTTGGGCAACAAGACATCACATATTCTGCCCACGGGTAATACATCAGCTGAGCTTGCCAACATATTCAGCGACTACTTCATTGAAAAGATAAATATAATCATGGAAGCAATTGGTGTCCCCGATGAATCGATGGAGACAGTGAGAACGTTCACAGGTACGGAATTCTGTTCCTTTGAACCGGTATCAACCGAAGAGGTAACCAAAATAATAGCTTCTTCTCCGAGCAAGAGCTGTGCTCTGGACCCTCTCCCAACATCACTTCTAAAGATGGTCCCGGACTTACTTGGTCCCATTATAGGAGCCATTATCAACAAATCTCTAGCTGAAGGATGATTCCCTGCTGCTTTCAAGTCGGCCCTCGTAACCCCACTGCTATAAAGACCATCCCTAGACTAAGATGTCTTGAAAAACTATGCCCTCTGTCTAACCTTTCATTCATTCCTAAATTACTTGAGAAGGTGGTTGCAAAACAACTCAATGCTCATCTTCTCAGAAACAACTGATTAGAACATTTTCAGTCAGCATATAGATGGGGTCACAGCACAGAGACTGCACTGGTGTGAGTCCCGACATACTGTGTGCTATGGGCGGGCAGAAAGCTGTACTGCTGGTCTTGTTCGATTTGTTAGGGGCTTTCGACACAGTAAATCATAAGTGCCTCCTTAACACACTGAAATCTCTTGGTATACAGGGTACTGTTCTGAACTGGTTCTCCTACCTTGAAGGCGGTCATCAGAGAGTGTGTATCAAGGGTGTTCTGAACCACGGCTAGTATACTGTGGTGTACCTCAAGGTTCAGTCCTTGGGCCTATTTTGTTCACCCTGTACACCTCATCATTGGGTCAACTTCTGCAGTGTAACATCAGCTATCACTTTTATGCAGATGACAGCCAGCTATACATCACCTTCAAAATTCAGGAAAAATACATTGCTGTACATCACATGGAAGAAATTGTTGCAGTCGTCAACATGTGCAGACATTATCTGAAAATGAATAATGATAAGACTGAGTTTCTGGTAATATCTTCAAAGCCCATGTCAAGAATATTCTCGGTCCCATTTCTCCAGGTTGGAGATCACCAGATAAGTCCAACATCAACAGCAAGAAATATTGGCGTCATCATGGAATCACACGCATCTATGGTAGCACATGTGTCATCTGTGTGCCAAAAAGTCTATATTCAAGTCTATAATATAAGTAGAGTCAAGAAATATCTTGACTATGATTCCTTGGAAACAATTATCCATGCCTTCATTACATCCAGGCTGGATTACTGCAACTCTTTGTTGTGTGGGCTGCCATCAACACTTATCACTTGCCTCCAACGTATACAGAACGTAGCTGCTAGACTGCTCACAGGTCACTCGAGAAGTGAATATATTACACCAGTGCTCCATTCCCTCCACTGGCTTCCAATAGAGCAGAGATCAAATTCAAAGTACTGACTCTAGTGTATAAAGCAAAGAAAGGTCTTGGTCCACAGTATCTTGAGGAACTTATTAGCCACTATGCCCCCAGTAGGAAGCTTCGATCTAGAGATCAGTTCCTGCTGTGTGTTCCTCATACTAAATCCACCCTTGCTCAGAGCCGTGCTTTCAGTACAGCTGATCCTAAACTATGCCATGCACTGGCACTGAAAATAAGAACCTTGCCTAGCTTAACTATTTTTAAGAAGCAACTAAAGACCTACCTTTTTACATGTTATTTTAACTAGAAGAACAAAATCATTTACTGTGATGAACAATTACGACCGGTGCTTCCATCCAGTGATTGTGTTTTTAATAGTTTTTTTTGTGCTAAAATGTTTTTATCAATCTTATTCGTTAAAAGTAATCTCATTGACCGACCGTCCTTTGTACTTACAGCGTTCTAGAGCCTGGTTACCATGGATTTTACGCTATACAAAATGAATTATTATTATTATTATTATTATTATTATTATTATTATTATTATTATTATTATTATTATTATTATCATTATTACATTCGAATAAAAATAATACTTATATTTGCAATATTTTTTAAAACAGATTTTGCGTGATTTAATTATTATTTTTTCCTTAAATTATGTTTAAGCTGGACCTTAATGGACACACTGTATGGGCCTAAGCCAAAGATCTATTTCTAGTTTAACTCTTGAAATTAACCATGGCCCAAGCCTATGATAACCATTCGATATTAGGCCATTCAAACAAACGTACCTACCGATGCCAGTAGGCATCAGTCAAAAATGAGAGAATATGGGCCTACGCCCCACGAACTTCCAGTGAAGCGCATATATTGATCAATGCGCGATTGATCTATTTCAAAGGTCATGTGACAGCAGCCATATGTTCAAACAAATGTATGTAAGATCTAATGTTGTTGCACGTTCCATATGTAGCCTACAATTGATAACGTTTTCTAACATAGACCTAACTACAGGTAGGGAAATGAGACAAGGAATTTACCGTGTAACACTAATCTTAGTCGTATACAGATCAAAGCTAATTTGTTATTCATTATTGGAAGCCTGTTGCCATGGAACAATTGGACAGTTCAGAATCGAAGAGGGTATTTCATATTTCCCGCTCGGGGTGCTGCTGAATCAATTTTTCAACAGAGCCTAAAGGTGACAGCTGATAACATAATGAATGTGGTTCTCACACATTTGGTGCTAATTACAAACTCCTAGAGCAAGGGCTACATGAACACAAATATGTTACAATTATGTCTTTGCATGTGATAACGTGTTGGTTACACTCGTTGTGGCATAAATCGGTTTCCCTATGATGGTTTTCCTCGTAAAAATCAATCGAAAGAACAATCTACCCAATTGGTCTCTGAAAAACAGCAAATGTGCTCTCAAATGCATTGACGTACAAGATTCTACATGTTGAAGTTCCATGGAAATAGGTCTCGGTACGATAACAAGCTTTCCGCAAAAGGGACTGACATGGGAGGGGGGGGGGGTTGACCCGGCTCCAAATTGCAGAACTCTACAATTTGTACCATTTATTTGTCGTAATTCTATTCACTAAAGTATGTTTAAATCGAGCCGCCCCTTTACCTCTCCATTTGCATTATGCCACAAGCCACATTTCTCTTATTTACTTGTGACTCTGACTCTTCAGAGTGCCCCGTTTCTCTAATATACTTATGACTCTGACCTTCAATATCAAAATCGTTTGCTTGTTCGAAAATATGTGTGGTGGTGTTCAGGAGAAACTGCAGGCTTCTGCCCAGGGCTATCCAGCTGTATTTACAAAACATATATAATACTTCAGAATTAAATTTGTTCCCAAAAAAACGGGAATAAATCGTGACCCACTATTGAATGTCATGATCATTTTACACATTGACTGAGCAAACATACAAAGTAAGCTGTGGCTTTCAAACTGAAATATTAAATAATGACTTTGACCTGAACATAGTAGGTGTGTTTGATCTCAGTTATTCCGATAATGCCTTATTTACTAAAATATATATTCTTGCTCATAAGTAGATTACATGAAGTTGGGATAAGTGGGTGGCATAAATCCAGAAGCACATGCTTTTCTAAATTCTATGTAACTCTTTATGGTTAAATATCAAAGCTATGTAAAAAAGGGAAGGTGGGGCGTTTTCCCGAACAAAATCTCCATGTGTCAGTTGTGCTTATATCAAGGTGGCATGTCTGTACCAACGCTATAGATATCATACATGGCGAATAACCGTGACCTCTTTTTTGAAGTCCGTGTTCTTTTTCACATTCATAGAGCCATCCACTTATCTTAGTTGGGACTTTGCAAACTAAATTTTACACTGGAGGCAGTTAACATAAATTAATAGAGACAGGCCGTCAGATTAAATTTCACTCCAGGGGTCCTTTTTGGTCCCGTGTTTAGTTTTCATGGCTTTGTTTGTATCATGTTGCCTCCCGATACTCCCTCCTCCTCATGTCCGCCCCTACACCTCCTGCTAAAATGACAGTACTCTTTTTCCGGTCTTATGATTTCCAATATTTTTGCAACGCTTTCCCGAATCAAACATACAGGTGTACAACAACATGCATATACATGCAATGCATCAAACCAGGAAACAAGCATTAAGATACACTTATAAATACCAGTGGCCTTTCTCGAGCACATAGTTTAAGCTCTCTCTCTCTATACATGTATATGTATATGTATATGTATTTGGAACATGCCTTGTACAGGCTGATTAAAATTTGACCCACCTCATTTTATAACAATATACCGCACTTTTTTGTCACAAAGTACCCCTTTTGTTACATGTTAAAGCGCCACGGTGTGTTGAAATGGCATAGATTACAAAACAACGCGCTGTGATAAATGGTTGCATCAACATTCTGTGCAAGATTTCCATAAGCAAGCTGATACGCCTGATTGATAACAATAAATAAAAAATTGAAATTATACTGGCGTGACACAATTTTGCACAGTAGTCAATGCTCTTTATGTTGAATAGTGTGCTACTTCATATTTAAATATACTTCCGAAAATCCTTACTTTTCATGCACATCTACAGTTTTAATAACCCAATTTAAAGGAGGCTAGCGGAGACATTGTGACTTTTTCCATGATCTTAAGAGATTCTGTATACGCAGAAAAAAAAATTTTAACTGAAATAATGTCTGCATGACTCGCCTGGCCGCATAGTTTGCTCACTGTGTTCAAGGTAAAACTCTGTGGGGAATTGGTTTCCCCCGAAACTGCATTGTAAAGCCACCAAACGTTTAATAGATACCTATGCATTTTAGCATCGATGTTTCCAGTGGCCAAAATGAGTGCTATCCTAGAGTAGGCGGCTATAACTTCACGCGAAGCATGACCGCACGATAGAACGCCCCTACAAACCATCTGCAGTTCTTGAAAATACTCTTGCACCTCCAAAATAATTTAGACGATTCTTCTCTTATTCTTTCTTGATTTCAAATATGGCATTTTCCTGCGATTTATTATTTCTTTGAAAACAAATAGTACATACACGGAATAAGATAATGGCTCCTAGGAAGTGGTTCTGGACAGAAAGACACAAAACACAGCATGTATAATAGCTAGCGTCAGCGAGCTCTTACCATAAACACATGTGAATATAGGATATAACAGAACGGTAAATTATCCAATCAGAAGGGTACTCAGTATCTATCCAACGAAGTTGATTTTCGTCGTCACCCCTACTGCGCATGCGCACATAGGCGCAGTCATTGCGTCTTTTAGGCATCCCGGGTAATTTTTGCACTTTTATTTACACCAAAGTCTCAAACTTACCGGCCTTTATGGAAATCATGTCAATAATGCATAACTGGGCTTCAGAAAACTTTGTCGGCAGAGTGTGGTAAATGATAACGATTCACCAACTTGCATCGCTAACACATCGATGGAACGTGGACCTGGCAAACACACTTCTGGGGCTAAAAATGGGCTTCCACAAAATAGAAAAACTCGACACGCTGTGCAGTCACCAGGTTGCTTCTGGGGGCCTTCCAGATCGCAACTTCCAGTCACAATTATCCCCCATTGGCCCCCAAAACGCCATGTTGCCAAAGCCTGCTCCGATTTGGTGTTGTAGCACGACAATCCAACAATCAGTTTCTATACGCACTACGTCTCTGCAATATGATACGGCACTATTTCAATGGCGATATAAGATCTTGGGAACAATACTTAAATTTGTGGAACAGTGTCTAACGAAAAGAAAGGCTATACGGCAGATAACTTCGATGAGCTGTTCAATGTAGTATATGGCCTCGCCCTTCTAGACTGGTTTAGTAAATGGCCGCTAGAGGGACCTAACGACCAGGTGCTACTGCCTGATCCACCGACGTTATTATCCATACTTTTTAATACTGACGCTCGCATCTTAGGCAATGGTTACAACAGCGAGCGTCATTGAGCTCTAACCATAAACACATGTGAATATAGGATATAACAGAGCAGTAATTTATCCAATCAGAATAGAAAAACTTGACAGGTGTGAGGGTAACCGAAATAAACATCCCAATTAAGGTATGTAGTATTTTTTGGGCACGTTGCGTCTCACCTTATTGATATCTGCACACTGTGCAGTCACCAGGTCGCTTCTCGGGGCCTTCCAGATCGCAACATCCCATACTCTTGCGCCTGCGCATAAGACTTCCGATCCGTGGTTTCCAGTCTGGGCCAAGTGGGGTGATCTGGGCTGGTTTAATTTCTTGACACACAGCCTTTTGTTGCCATAATGCATGTTTGTGACACCTAGCGACCCATGCCATTTGAGGTCAGGTGGGTCAGCAAAGCCCATTACATTACAGTGACCCTGAAAGTTTCACCCTGCATATGAGGACAGTTTTTGGAATTATTAATCTTCTAATATACCTGAAGTACATGTTATGATCTTTCAAATACATGTACACCCAGGTGTGATGAAATGAAAGTTTAATGCTTATTTGGCAACAGAACGAGAGGTTAAATTTATATCTGCTAATTCCTCCATGTTAATCTATGGACAGAGAGTGGGGGTCATGGAAAGTGACCACAAGATGTGGGCGGTCAATCATGAACAGGATGGGCACCACCACCTTTAGGCGAATTTAGAACTAAACCAGATATAGACTATTCTGATTCCCCTGCCCGCGCCACACCTGAATCACTGTGCAGGAGATATTTGTCTTACTAAGTGTCATTTCACTTTTTGAATAAAATTTGTTGAAGTGTTTTATATAACGATGAAAACGTGAGAGGACAGACAACAAATATTTGATAATAGGGGTGTAGCCTTCCAAAGGGGTTGCGGGTGACCCCGCGATGACTTGGAGGACAAGAAAAAGAAGCCCTGAGAGTTTGCTGTCTCTTCAAATTCCAACTCAGTGTTCTCTTCCGGAACACCCTTGTAAAATCCGTTGGTGGCGTCACTCCATTGTTCGAACCAATCTTTATTTTCCACGAATGAAGTTACAGTAGCCGTACCTCATTTTTTTTAAGTCACGAGAACAAATATACAGCAGGGGCAGATGCAGCATTTAGAAATCATGTCAGTGTCACAGTTAACGTCATATTACCTTAGGGGGTGATGAGTTCCAGAGCTAATTACGTTAATTTCACAAAAGCGCGACAAAACCTTTCTACAGTTAAATATTAAATCTCCAGAACAGCATGCTGCAACACGTGTTCAGCGCCCATTATGACAAAATGAAATTATGTTCCAAACAGTCCATGTACTTAAACTTTATGGGCTATACAAAGTGCACGTATGAAAACAGCCAACACTTTTGAATTTTGTGTTAAAAATTTATGTGGGGTACCATAAACGTAAAGCTTACACGTAATTATTTTAAAGTGAGACTGTAGGCCAACCGATCACATAGTTTACGCGTCTCTCATGTGCTTATGGTGAATATGAATGTGGCCTATCGCAAATTTGTGAGTTTGAAGCTGAGCGACAGGTTTGTATGTTTCTGAACAATTAGGAAAGCCGCCTGCAAACTTTTTGGCAACTACAGTGACTTTCCTGTTGTTGAGCGCAGGTTCTGGTGGCGGCATAGACATATAGACATAGTAATTGTCACGGAAGGATCATTTCGACGCTAAGGTAGGGGGTGAGGGGTCTAAAAGTCTAAACGTCATGTCACATTAACTGTGACACTGACATGATCCCTTATTGGGGGTCGGGTGGGGGGGGGGAGAGCAAAACGAGTCAGCACAAGCACCAAAAGCACAAAGTTAGAAGAGGGTCTGGAACTTGTATGCAAGGAATGGGTGATATGAACAAAAAGGAGCGAAATCCTGCATTCTGGTTCATTTGTAGGGCCACAGACCACAACTATGAGGAAAAATATTCACATGTTTATCCATTGAAATTTGTATACAAACGAAACGCACGACAGAATGATTTTTTTATTATCAACTGATCAACGTGACTTATTAGATCAATTGATAACATTGATGGCGCTTCAAGTGAGCACAAGCAGAATTATAAAACCGTAACATAGTCTATTTTAAAGGCAATGACAAAACGCATGTGATATATTGTCTGCAGCGTCCGGCGAAGTTCAATTTGTACAATACCATTTATCCACCTCTCCCCTCTGTGATATTATTAATGATAATATACAATGGAATGAACCACGGTATATCACCTTCCTTGGTACTTTATTGTAGCTAAAATTGAGCCAAATAATTTGTGACTCATACTGACATACCGGTGTAGTCCTACCAATGCTTCCTTATATCCAATCTACTGACGAAGATATCAAGTAGAAAAAAAAGAGAATTACTGATCGCGTAGTACAAACAGGGCACACAGTTCATGTTTTGTGCCCACAAATCTGATGGTATGAAATACATTACTTTTAAAAATCTTATCCAAGATTGACATTTAACATTTATACAAAACGTGTCTTTGATTGCGGTTTTGCAATACTCTGTGCCCACGCTCCGTACCATTAATTGCAATTTAGCCATGATTGCGACTTTTCCCATAAATTACGGCGGCCGGGGGGATCACAAAGAATGGCTCAATTCAAATGGATAATGTATCAAAAAAATATGCTGAGTATGAAACTAGTATTTTCTTTTGTATGTCATAAACAAAAAAGTAAGTCCTTTCACTGACTTGCCTTTGGCAGCTGCCCTTCGTGACATTCCAACTGTTACTATATCGGATGTAGCATCAGCAGCCACCCGCGAAATTATGACAAAATAGGTAAAAATTAGCCTATTATAGTTCATTTTGTGGATGAAATTGTTAGCCTACACCAATTCTGTGCGCGAAATTGCTAAATCTATCATTTTCG